>JAMPIV010020066.1:30000-134698 GCA_024509875.1 Oreohelix idahoensis | reverse complement strand
TCTTCAAAAACTGTTTACTTTTGCATGGTCCCTCAATTGGAGAAAGCCATTTCTAAAGACAGAAAAAATGGGACTCTGGAAATATCCAACATTTCCATCCTCTGCAATACGTCCGTCGTTACCACATGGCGGATGAACCGACCTGTTCCCAACGTGCGCCAGAGAATACATTTTCAGCTGTTTCTCTCTCATGTTGAAAGAACGAGGACTTTGGTGGTCCTGAACCACTCATACCTCAATGCGACCCAGATTTTGAGCACAAACTTACATCCACTAAACCACACTTAATAACCCAAGGGGAACTGAATGATCTTGTAAGAGATCTGAATTTACCGAAGAACAAGGCGGAGCTTTTGGGTTCCAGATTGCAACATTGGAATCTCCTGGCAGAAGATGTTACAATTTTTCTGTATAGGAACCGCCAGAAGCCGCTTATTACATTTTTTTTTCAAAGAGGGTGACCTTTCTGCGTGCCACAACATTTCTGGTTTAATAGCAGCCCTCAAAATCAATTACATACCGGAAGAGTGGAGGCTTTTCATTGATTCATCCAAGACGAGTCTTAAAGCTGTTTTGTTGAATAATGGTAATGTGTTACCGTCAATTCCAGTTGGTCACGCAGTTCATATAAAGGAAACTTATGAAAAAATTAAGCAGCTTTTAAAGTGTATAAACTACGATAATCATCATTGGTCACTTTGCGGTGACTTAAAAGTGGTCGCTCTTTTGCTTGGACTACAGGGTGGTTACACCAAGTACTGTTGCTTTCTCTGTGAGTGGGATAGCTGTGCACGAAGTGACCATTACATCAGTAGACATTGGCCAATCAGGCAGTCATTGCAGCCTGGCAGTAAGAACGTTGAGAACCCAGCACTTGTCGACACCAGCAAGATTTTGTTGCCACCCTTGCACATTAAGCTGGGTCTCATGAAAAACGTTGTCAAAGGCACTGGAGAAAACAGATGAGGCTTTCAAATATCTCATTAGAAAATTTCCAACACTGAGTGAAGCTAAAATAAGAGAGAGAGAGTATTTGTTGGTCCGCAAATTCGAAAACTTCTTCATGATGACGAGTTTGTTTGCGTGTTGCATGGCAAGGAAAAAGCAGCTTGGCTAGCATTTAAGTCAGTGGTGGACAATTTTCTTGGAAACAACAGATCTGATAATTACAATGAAATTGTAGAAAATCTCCTTCTGAAGTATAAGAGTCTTGGCTGCAACATGTATTTGAAAATTCATTTTCTGGATTCTCATCTGGATTTCTTTACGTCAAACTGTGGAGCGGTCAGTGGTGAGCATGGTGAACGATTTCACCAGGACATTGCTGCTATGGAGACAAGGTATCAAGGCAATTGGAGCCCTTCAATGCTTGCTGATTACTGTTGGACTATTTGTATTACTGTAATGTAAATTCATCCTTTAAAAAAAAACCAGAGCCAATTGGTGAATTTCATTATGATATTTGAAATCAGCATGTCAAAATCAATAAGAAATGGTATATTTAATTTCTGGTACAAAAAACTTTTGAAAATTTGTTGACTAGTGTAATTAGTAAACAATTAAGGAAAGCATCACGTTAGAGCCAAGCAATACTGCCTTCCTCTCATCTTGAAACGTCGTCAGTTTTGATTTTGGCTTTTGCCATGACAATCAACAAAGCACAAGGACAATTATTTGATCATGTAGGTGTATACCTACTAGAACCAGTCTTTGCTTATGGCCAACTTTATGTAACGTTCACGACAGGAAGGAACCCAAGCAATCTCAGCACACAGTCTGCCAGGGCATGATTTTAAAATAAAACACGAACATGTACGAGAAATGTTGTCATAAAAAGAACTATTAGTTAATTAGTCAATTTCCGGTCCATTAGATCAATATTACTTCTCCCCATGTTATTTAGGAAGGTTGCCCAATGTCTTCATAATGCATCCATATAATTTTTCTACAAAGATCTGATCACTGTGACCAGTAATAAAATGACCAAAGTTGAAATAATATCGTCTTTAGGACATATAACAGAAAGAGCCCACTATAATTAAAAACCCGTCATTTTTGACAGGCTTCTTACTAGTTGTAATATATAAAACTAAAATAGTGGTACGTACTGATACGTATGATTTCTGCGTAATAAGAAACGAAAATATCTCGAAATTTGACCAAATAAGCTCATGCGAAAATTGTATTACATGTTGTCAGTCAGTTATCCGAGCAATCTAATAACCTCTACCCTTTAACAGTTCATCAGTGTTAACCGAGTAATCAAATAACCTCTACCTTTTAACAGTTCATCAAACAATCAATTATCCGAATAATCAAATAAGCTCTACCCTTCAACAGTCCACTGAAACAGTCAGTTAACAGAGTAATCAAATAACTTCTACCCTTTGACAGTTCATCAAACAGTCAGTTAACCGAGTAATCAATTAACATCTACCCTTTAACAGTTCGTCACACAGTCAGTTGACCGAGTAATCAAATAACATCTACCCTTTAACAGTTCACGGAAACAGTTAGTTAACCGAGTAATCAAATAACTTCTACCCTTTAACAGCTCATTAAACAGTCAGATCCGAGTAATCAACCGTCATAAGTGTTTGCTAGCTAAAAAGTGCGACATATGAAGATTTCTACAATAGACCTGATGAAAAAAAGGAAATGTCTGAATACAGCTTAAAAATAAGTATTAAACTTTGGCACCATAGAAAGATGACGACCCGAAAAATCACTTGATATCCAAGACACATGAAAAACACCGGAAGTTACCATAGTTAACCGATCTTGGAATTTGAGATGAACAATATCAATTTGTTAGATGAGCGCAGATTACAAGTCAAAGTAACATCTCTAAACATAACTACATTAAAGTAAACATATAACAAAGTTATTTTTATTGCTAATCAGAATCGACCTCACTGCACTCCGGGCAAACCCACAGGTGCTCAGTCTCCCTCAGCAAATGTCGAAGAGTATGAATGCTAATTGTACCTGTAGCACTCTGGTTGTTCACACGACGGATGCATCCTCTCTCACGTCCATTTCTGCTAGTCCCACGTTTGATGCCCAACTCCAACAGCCTCAGCCTTGTTGATTCATCCATTGCGGTGTCATTATCCAGCCTTTAGTCTATATCTCTTATCCGTGTCCAGTGTTCCCACAGACTCGAGGCCAGTCTGTCAGCTCTCTCATTGCCACGTATCCCTGCATGACCAGGATAGTAGATCCACACCAGTTCTTGAAGACTTGAGGATTCTATTGATGTTTTCCATTCTTGCCGCATCCATCCGTTCTGAACTTTCCGAAGCATGGCTTGAGAGTCTGACAATATAACTGCCCTGGTTGATGGAGTTTCAGACAGCCACCTCAGTGCAGCAGAAACTGCCTCTACGTCCATTCTCATGCTGGAGGTTGTTGTCATGTAGGCTCCACTCTGTTCAGCGGCGACCCTGCCCTTTATTCTCGCAGAGAAGCCCCATCCTGATTTCTCAACACGCACTACAGACCCATCAGTGTACACAATGACGTCATCATCCCTACCATGATCACTTATCCGCTGATTAATCTCCAGCTCTGCTTTTCCATTGCCTCAAGATCTGCACTCTCTGCCAAGGCTAATGATGACCTGCTGGTAGTTTATCCAGTTCTCCCCTGACTTACTCCACTCTTTGGATACATTTTCAACCCTGGTCACCTGACCAATCGTAGCCTTTGCCCATGCCATTCATGACATCCCCCTCTTGATTCTTGCTCCTTTGATGTCAGCTACAATATCCTGTAAGGTGTGTCTTTTGTCGGTGGTTACCTGCATATATGCTTTTGTCAGGACCATCGCATATCTGGATCTAATCGACAGCAATCTGAGCGTATATCTCATAATCGCAATGGGGGTATCACGCGTACAGTCCAAAACAAGTCGCATCCCTTCATTTTGAATTCGTGGAACAGAGACTATTGTTTCTCCTGTATCATCAGCTCGTGATTTCAGTAATCGAGTACGGGCTAGGATTACTCACGCTCTCATTGTCACAATATGAACGACTGGAACGCATTAAAAAAAACGAAGTTATAAACAGTATTACACAGGTGAAGAAATCATCCCCATATGGGTTACAATTTGGGTAAATAGTGTTTTAATTTCTATAAAGAGCATTACATTAGCTGTTTTTCCAGACTGCTAATTCTCTGGCATTTCCTAACTTCGTTGTTAGTGGTGCATTTCTTTCATGTTCTTGGGTATATCTCCCATCGCTCTAGTGAGTTTTGATGTGTTTATAATTTGATTTATTGTATGGTACCTTCTTATTTACTGCACTTTGAGATATCCGACATATTTCTTTTGGGTATGCGCTGCTGTGATATGTTTGATAATTTACCTTACATCTTGTAAATAGTGAATATTATAATAATATATCTTTAGTTTTTCTCCTGTGCTCAGAAGATAGAAGTAAGCATATCAATCCATCGTCATTAAGATATTGGGTTGTTTTTTGTTTGTGCTATTTCCAGGCCGCAGGTTGTACAAAGAGAGCTAACCACGCGTTCGCTGCAGTTAACTGCGAAGATGAGGAATGTCTCTGCAGCCAGAATGCAGTCACTAAACTTCCAATGTTCACACTTTATGCCAGGTCCGGAGTGATCGCTAGAATTAGAGATTTCACCAACTTCAATGCTCATGTGATGAGGAAGTATGTGGAACAGGCTCCACCCGTTACTATGCTGTGAGCCTTTATATCTTGACTTCTCACAAACGACAGTGATGTGTGGGTTAAATACACAGGTCCTGACCTTTTGTTGTACCAGATAATAAATATGGACGACCACAGAAAGCTGCTCCTGCTTCCAGGAAACTTACATAATTTGATTCGGCCGTTGTTACTCTAAGAACAAGCACAGGTATGCTGACACGAAGTTACCAGTAGAAAACAGACATTTAAACCACCTTAGCTTTGAAAGAAAAAAGACGAACACGTTATTTCCAGAAATAAAACCAAAAACAAAAGCCATTATTAGAACTTCTCTAATTATCTTATTTTGTGTAAAAATAAATTCAATAAAAAAGTGCCCTCGTCAAAGAAATAGAATTGTTTTTATTTTTTCTTTGATCTAACGTGCTGTTACATAAATTCAACTTGATACTTGTTCATTACTTGTAGAATTGTTCTTATTTTTTCTTTGACCTAACGTGTTGTTACATAAATTCAACTTGATACTTGTTCATTACTTGTAGAATTGTTCTTATTTTTTCTTTGACCTAACGTGTTGTTACATAAATTCAACTTGATACTTGTTCATTACTTGTAGAATTGTTTTTATTTTTTCTTTGACCTAACGTGTTGTTACATAAATTCAACTTGATACTTGTTCATTACTTGTAGAATTGTTCTTATTTTTTCTTTGACCTAACGTGTTGTTTTGTTACATAAATTCAACTTGATACTTGTTCATTACTTGTAGAATTGTTCTTATTTTTTCTTTGACCTAACGTGTTGTTACATAAATTCAACTTGATACTTGTTCATTACTTGTAGAATTGTTCTTATTTTTTCTTTGACCTAACGTGTTGTTACATAAATTCAACTTGATACTTGTTCATTACTTGTAGAATTGTTCTTATTTTTTCTTTGACCTAACGTGTTGTTACATAAATTCAACTTGATACTTGTTCATTACTTGTAGAATTGTTCTTATTTTTTCTTTGACCTAACGTGCTGTTACATAAATTCAACTTGATACTTGTTCATTACTTGTAGAATTCGTCTTCCAGTTTACAAGCTATAAATGGGGCACCGCCTCTCGCCCAAATGTAAGAAAACGCCGAAAGGGACGCAAAGAATAGTAACACTGCAATCTACCAGGCTGTCGTAACAGGCCACTATGGAGGGTTTAATATGGGGCCCGATACCTAATCATCTTCCTAAATTCTTAAAACCACAAAAAATTTCAGCGAACAATCAGCTTGTTTTCAATCAATCAATCAATTCCCTTTAGCTCCCCGAGGAGCATAGGCCTTCAACAAACACATGCCAAGTCTTCCTGTCACGTGCCATCATCTCAAGTTCTTTCCACGTTCTCCTCATCATTTTCACCTCTGTTTCCAGCTCTCTTCTCCATGTGCTTATTGGTCTAGGACTGCCTCTCTTGCCCTGGGGGTTCCAGAGCAAGGACTGCCTTGTAGTGCTGTCAATAGGTTTCCTCAGTATCCTATCCATCGCCATCGTCTTCTTCTCATCTCTTGTTCCACTGGCACTTGTCTGGTTCTTGTCATCAGTTCCACGTTGGTAACCTTGTCATACCATTTTAATCCCTCTATTCTACGCAAGCACCCATTTATGAAAGTCTGTAGCTTTTTTGTTGTTGTCTTTGTTGTTCTCCATGTCTCAGAGCCATACAATAGGACTGACTTCCCATTTGAGTTGAAGATTCTTATTTTCGTGTTGGATCTGATTTCTCTTGATCTCCATATATTTCCCAATGCAATGAAAGCTCCTCTTGCTTTTTGTATTCTTAGTTTGATTTCACTGTCTGTCCCTCCAACTTTGTCTATATTGCTGCCAAGATATGTGTACGATTCTACATCTTGTATTGGTGTTTCTTCAAGTTCAACCTTGTTATCATTACCTGTAGTTATTCCAATAATCTTTGTCCTTTCCATGTGTATTTTCATGCTCACTTGTTGTGACTTCGGATCGAGAATTTTCATTTTCTCTTGCATCTGATTATGGTTATGGGACAGAAAAGCCAAGTCATCTGCAAAATCCAGATCATCGTTTAGTCGGATTCCACTGGATTCCATTTCTGTTGTGTGATGTCGAAGTTTTCATAACCCAGTCTATTGCTAGTAAGAAAAGAAATGTAGACAAGAGGCATCCTTGTCTCACTCCCATTCTTATCTTAAACGGTTCTGTAAGTTGTCCTTCATAAAGAACTCTGGTTGTCATGTCTTCATAAGTTTTCCATATTAAGTTAATGATCTTCATGGGAACTCCATAATGCCTCATCAGTTTCCAAAGTGATACTCTGTCTACACTGTCAAATGCCTTTTCATATTCCACAAATCTGGTGTAAAGCGGCGAATTCCATTCCAGACTTTGTTTAACTATTATTCCCAATGTGGCTATCTGGTCTGTACAGGATCTATTTTGTCGAAAACCTGCTTGTTCATCTCCCAGTTGCTTGTCTATGGACTCTTTTAATCGCTCAACGATGATTATGTTTAATACTTTTCCTGGCACTGGTAGTAACATTATTCCTCTATAATTTATTTGTGCACTCTTGTAAATTTCCCTTCATGGGCAACTTGACCAGATAACCTTACTTTCCATTCTGCTGGTATTTCCTCTCTCTCCCAGACATTGCCAATTAGTTTGTATTATATCTCTGTAGAGTTATCAATATCTGTTTTGATGGCCTTTGCTAGAATGCCATCTGGACCAGTTGCTTTTCCATCTTTCAGAAGCTTTATGGCTTTCTTTATTTCTTTTCTACTTGGTCGTTCACAGCTGATTGTAGCTTCTCTTCTGCTTTGCTGGATGTCTGGGGGATTTGTTGGAAATGGTCTATTAAGAAGTTCCTCAAAATGTTATGTCCATCTCTTCATTTGTTCTTGGATATTACTAAGCAATTTTTCATTCTTATCTTGTATGAGGCCATGTGCTTGCTTATATTTCCCTGTTAGCTTCTTTGTGTTGTTGTACAGGTCTCTCATATTTCGTTTGGCTGCAGCTTCCTCTGCTTCCCTTGCCAACTCTTCAATATACTTTCTCTTGTCTCTTTTGGCGTTTTTCTTACTCTTTGTTTGCTTCTATGTACACTTCATAAGCCTTGGCTTTGGAGCTTCTGGTTTTGCTTCTGTTTAAATCTGCTTTCTTGTTTTTCCTGTCTTCTATCTTGCTAATGGTTTCTGTTGTTATCTATGCTTTGTGCTGATGTTCTCTTTTTCTCAGTACTTCTTCACATGTCTCGTTCCATATATTTTTTATTTGTTGTCAGTGGTCTTCCGTATCTGCTTCATCTTCCAGCTGTTGGAGTATTTGGTATTTGTAGGATACTGTGATAGAAAACTTTTCTCTTATTTCCTGATTTCTTAGATATCCCACATTGTACTGTTGTCTATAGCTATATACTGTTGTAATTTTTTTGAGTTTTAATTTAGTTTTAGCCAACAGAAGATGGTGGTCTGATACCACATCTGCTCCTGTACATACTTTTACATCATGCAATGATGACCTAAACTTCTTACTTATGCATATGTGATCAATCTGATTCTCAGTTCTGTGGTCTGGTGATATCCATGTTGGTTATTGTATTCTTGTATGTGGAAATATGCTTCCTCCTATAGCTAGTTGATTTGAAGTACAGAAGTTAGCTAATAGTTCTCCATTCTCGTTCATCATACCTAATCCATGATTTCCCATGATTTCTTCAAAGCCGGTGTTGTTTGTACCTATTTTCGCGTTTAGGTTCCCCCATCAAAATTGTGATGTCTTTTCTTTTCTTTTTGTTCAAGACATTTTATAATCTGGTGTAAAAGTCTTCTTTCTCAGATTCTTCTTCATCATTTGTTGGTGCATAACATTAGATGACGTTTATAAAGTTACTTTATTTTTGGCTGATTTAAACCTTGCTGTTATAATTCGGGGTCTCATTGCTTCCCATTCTATAAGTGCCTTCCGTGCTTCCCTGGACAGCATTAGAGCCACCCCTTCACTGCGGTGGGCTCTTTCCTCCTCATGTCCTGAGGACAACACCATTTCTCATGTGATCAATCTCCTCATCTCTATGCCCTTCCACTGTGTCTCGCAGAGACCCAGGATATCAGTTCTGTAATTATCATTTCTGCTGCTACATGTGCAGTTTTCCCTTGTTCACATAGAGTGCGAACATTCCAGGTTCCAATCCTGGAGATTTTCCTAGACTAAAAAAGGTTAGTCGGCAACCCAGACTAATTTCGTCTTTCCCTGGGTTGCTGGGCGATGAAGTGTTAAGCTGATGTCTGATGTCGGCCGCTGTCGATATTAACCAACATGATTGAGGATAATATTAGCTCAGCCGCTCCTGCAAATGTTTAGGGAAGGTACCGGTCACTGAAACACGTAAATAATCAATACAACAAATGTCCAGGATACGGCCGTAGTGAACAAGAGAGCGACAAGAGAACGACCCAAAAGTCATTTTTTGACGATTCAACTACACTGGGCAAAAAAAATGTAGTCTCTAAAAGATAATTTTTTTTTTTCTGAATAGAAGACGTAAACTAATAATATTAGTAATATGGCAGGATAATGAAATTGGAATTTCTGGAAGGATCCAGAAATATAAGAAGTTAAACTTAATGGTGAGGGAACGAACGAACGAACGAACGAACTTTATTTTCAAAGGGTTAAGAATAGGGCACCCAGGTACATCTGACATTCTGCCTTTCCTTTCTCTCGTTTTTTATACTGATTTCATTTATTCTCACATGCATTTTACCCGTCAATGTAAAGGAATTCAACGTTGTAAAGGTAAAATAATAGCATACTCACATTCACAGTATCTAATTATAAACATGAAATGAAATATATTGAAAAGTACAAACTAAGTATTCGAATTGTGAACAAATTTAGCTTTGTTGAACAGAAAGCGCTTTCTTAGAGGCAGTATTTTGAGATCTTTATATAGATCTACTCACTGTGTTTAGCATTTGTCAGAAACTAGACGCACTGCACGCTTTCGTAGTGAATGGAGTCTTTTTGTGTTGGACATAGAACAACCATCCCAGATTGTGGAGCAATAGTCAAGGTTTGTTTGTATGTGAGATATACAGAACAATTTTCGTGCATTTTCATCTAGGAAATGTTTGATTTTAGCTAACTGGTAAATTTTCTTTGCCGTTTGCTTCGTCAGTGCATGTACGTGTGAGTTCCAATTTAGATGCTGGTCAACGACTATTCCTAGAGTTTTATGTTCATTAACGTTTTCAATTGGTGTGGTACCAGGGAAATACAGTGTGGTAGTGTTAGCTTCATAGGGCAGGAGGCCGATGTAGTCAAATTGAGTAACAGATGTTATAACATAAATGTAGACGAAGACTAAGAGTTGCGTGCCTTAGGATTGTATGGAAAAACACATACTTGTACATGAATTATGTCCTCTGAAATTGGCTCCTGTAGAAGAATACTAGAGAAATAGAGAACAATAGCTGTAATGACCCAGTGTTGCACGGATTTTTCCTAGTAACTGTTTAGGAGACTTATGAAATGTCTAAATCAAACTATCATATTTTGATATTCGAGTGAAAATGAATTTTCATTTAAGTGAATGACTACCGCTTTGAGTGACTATCCTCGTGCCTTGTTTACAGTAATTGCAAATGCAAGCCGCACAAAATACTGTTATTCCTTGTGGTTCCACCAGAAAAGTGATTTCACTTTTGCCTTTCAATTTTCTTCCGAGTTTTCCCAAAAAACTCTTAATTCTTATGATGGAATCGCAAAAGCAATTTTATTCTGCTTCGAAGTTTTAGCAAAAAGCAAATTAATAAGACATACAAGTTATTTTCCCTTTCCGACCTGGCGCACCAAGAAAGAATAGTCCAACTCATCCTTTTTTAACGTGTTTATAATACTGTCGGCGTCTGTGGCCTAATGGATATGAACGCAGTTTCATAATCCAGATATACCAGGTTCGAAACCTGCTGCAGGCGGTTTGGAAGCAGATCGCTTTGTGTGGATTTTTAACAATGGTATAAGCGCCGTACCGTTCAGAAAGCAATGGCAAACTACTGAATGAAAAAAATTGCCTAGAAAAATCACAAACAGCCAATAAAAGCTGGGGTTGGTTGCCACGTCCTGTAAAGGATAAGCATCTAACTTTATAATATTGTTTTTCGTAACTCGTTCTTTTCAAATATATATATATATATTATTGTTTGTGGAAAAAAATATGATTATTATTTTCTGTCATAAATAGGCTACATAGTACTTCAAATATAAAAGGCATAGTGATTGTGTTGAGCTGTATTTTAAAAATATAGGTTGTATAGTCATTGCATTAAAAAAAAATTTCCTTTAAATTAAAAGTGTGTGGTTAATAGTTTTGAACTGTGTTGTAAAATATGGAAAAGTATGGGAGTTGTCACAAAAACAAAACAATAGTTTTTACATTTATATTACTTCCCTTGATTACTCATGAATGTTTATGATTATAGCCCTGATTTGTTTACATTCGTTACGAAAAACTTCAATTACTCAAAATGTCATAATTACAATATTAAATTATAAAATAACTGCAAGGCGTTATCCGACGGTAACCAAAGAGACTATCTGCCAAAATTCATCAAGAAATAATAAGGCATGCGGATTTGTATTAAGAACATAGAAACGTGTTTTGCCTTTTATTTATATAGATTTTGGTAGATTCTATCACGTGGTAAGGCGAGTGAGTAAACACATGAATCACTGGGGTTTTCAGTTAGTCTGTACGTAGCAGCAGAGGAGTGCAGATCTTTGAAGTGAGAACTTGGAGGAGGGAAGTTAGTATGCCGCTCAGTGTGTATATTGCTAACGAATCTGTAGTTAACATATTAACAACTCTAGCTTCCAAAGTTTAGAATCAAGTAATTATCTCGAAGATACAGAAGAATTACAGACTAGACAAAAAATATGTGAAGTAAACTTGCGTATATGAGAGCAAGTAAAGAGAAATAATAAGATAAAAAGCGACATTGAAGTAGTACATAAAAGATTTATAAAGAAGTTTCAGCACAACGAGCAACGTAGTTGACAGCAAGAAGAGCGGGAGAGCAAAGGATATTGAGAAGTCAGACTAGAGAAGAAAATCTGAGAAGTGACAACATAGAAGATAAAAGGGAAAATTACACAGGAACTAGGATGGTAGACACGAAAACAAAGAGGAGCTGAATAAAATGGTTACCAGTTGTATAGTGTATAAGTGAGACAAGAAAAGGAATACGCGTTACAGGAATCAACCAAATAACAAGTGAATTTATTGTGCACAGTGTAGACAAGCCCATAAAGCAAATTTACGGGGAGAAGTAACATATCACAATACATAGGGATCCTGAATTAAATTAAATTCCATAACATGACATACGGTGATTGTCAGACACGGAGAAGGTAAACAAGAGGGAAAACATAAAAAAGTCAGATAGGTTATTGTTATTGTTGAACACAATCGACATCATTGCACTTCGGGCAAACCCATAGGTGCTCATTCGCCCTCAGTATATGTCGAAGAGTGTGAATGCTAACTGTTCCTGTAGCTCGCTGGTTGTAAACACGACGGATACATCCTCTCATACGTCCATCTCTGCTAGCCTTACG
The DNA here is from genome assembly GCA_024509875.1 of Oreohelix idahoensis. Classification (NCBI taxonomy): domain Eukaryota; kingdom Metazoa; phylum Mollusca; class Gastropoda; order Stylommatophora; family Oreohelicidae; genus Oreohelix; species Oreohelix idahoensis. The sequence continues at coordinate 122,375 of JAMPIV010020066.1, read as the reverse complement.
TTTGATGCCATATTCCAACAGTCGATGATTCATCTATTGCAGTGCCATTCTCTAACAGGTGATCATTAATTGTTCTCAGTATCTCTCCCTTATCCATATCCAGTGTCCCCACTGTGGGTGCTCTTGGTGCTAGTCTGTCAGCTCTCTCATTACCACGTACCCGTGTAGAATGTCCGATGATGATCTCAAGATACTATGTATAAGGATGAAGTTGTTAAGTGAGAAGTAGCAAAGTCCTAGCCAATTATCCAAACATTGACAGTCTGGCAAGTATCCGACCCGAGCAAAGATTAACATTATATACAAGATTCAAGATTAAGCAACCAGAACAAAGTAGATTAAAACGTAACGCAGATCTGAGAGACAATAATTATGAGCTAGAAATATCTATGACCAATGAGAATGTTCCAAGGTTTCTTCTTCTTCTTCTTCTTCTTCGTACATTCTCAGACGTCTACTTGAATGTTTTCAAAGAAAGCAGTAGCCAGCTTAAGGCTATTTTAATCTCCGTAGAGATGTTCAACGAAAGGTACTGGTTTCAGCCACAAGCACTCTCTCTCTCTGTTCCACATATATTGGGCAACTTTGAAGAAGATGTTGAGCAGTAATTTTATCAGTGCCACAGTTTACAATGATCGGTAGTTGCTATCTTTATCGTATTGAATAGATAATATCTCAATACATTTTGGCCAGCGCGGAGTCTAAAGATTATAACCTGTTCTCTTTTGTTGAGCTGGTAGTATGCATCATGTTGTGTGTGACCTGGATGTTCTACATCCCATTTGTTTCTGTATCTCATTCTGATAAAAATTCTTTCCCTCCTCAAAAGTTATGCTTCCATCAGGCTGAGGTAGATTTCCACCTTCCATTGCCATTCTGTCAACCTCTTCATTGCCGGTGATGTTACAATGAGATGGTATCCACTGGATCACAACACCTCCGAATCGTTGACATAGTTTGTGGAGCACTTTTCTGAGGCCATCCAGGTCTGTATTATTTTGGCTTTTCAACGTTGCAATTACTGACCGTGCATCGGTAAAGAAAGTAACTTGTCTGTCTGTGCTCTCCTCTGTCACTATAACCTCTGCTGCAGTTTTCAAGGCCTCTGACTCTGCTCTGAAGTTGCTTGAGAATTGTCCTGTTGCCACTGACAGCTGTTTTTGTGCACCAGCGTGTTAGGTCAGAAAGACACCTCCACCTCCATTTTCTGTTGCATTTGTTACTGATCCATCTGTGTATGCATGAGTCCAAGTGTTGCGTGGGTAATGTTTCTCTATGTATTTTGTCGCTATGGATTTTCTCTCTGTTGTAGTCTGGCTCTTCTTTCTTTCAATTCCATGAATGTTTTCTATCATTTCAGGAAACGAATGTTTCCAAACTGGAAGCTTGTACAGTGTGATGGGTTTAAAAGTTGATATTGCTTTTATCGAAACTGCTCTCATCTGTGGTTTGTTTGATTCTACAAAGTTAATTCGTTTGAGTCTTTCCATTCTAAGCGCATTCATTCTATGGCACATTGGATGGTCTGTTAGTCTCTTGAATTTTTCAACGGGTTTCTGAGCTCTGCTATCTCTTCTATCCTATACAAATTAACTGTGAAAGACCAACAAAGAAAGAAATAAAGAAAGCCATAAAGTTTCTAAGAGATGGAAAAGCGGCTAGACCAGATGACAATCCAGCAGAGGCCATCAAAGCAGATATCGACACGGCTACAGAGATGTTATTTAAGTTGCTTGGTAAAGTCTCGGAAAGGAAAGAGATACCAGCAGAATGGAAGGAAGGATATCTTTGTTAAGCTGCTTAAGAAGGGAAACTTGCCAGAGTGCACATATTATAGAGGAATAATGTTGCTATCAGTGCCAGGAAAAGTATTAAACGGGATCATCCTCGAGAGATTAAAAGAGTCCATAGACAAGTGTAGTGATTTCTAAATACAATATCTAAATTAATATATAACAGTATAGGGCATAAAGGCAAAGATAAGAAAGTACAAAAGAATTTTCTGCTAGAACGGTTGGTGTCGCCTACGCCTTCAGATTATTATTTGCTAACGAATAGCCGAACAAAACGGTACCCAAATTTTTCAAATTCGTCCTTGACATAAACAACCACTTTTCCTAGTTCTAAGAAAATATTTGCCTAAAATGCATTGTGGAACGAGGAGGGGCAAGGATAGATGAAATGCTAATTCGTTTCGCATTGATTTTAAACTAAAAGCCAACTCTAGCACAGGGGCAAGCCTTGCCTTAGGGGTTTCCCCAATACAATGAAAAAGTTAGAATTATGGACACTACGGTCATGTAAACATGTTAAGCTCTTATTATGAATGACCTAAGCTCTCGTATTTCGCTTGATATTACATGGAAAAAGAGTGAACGAGAGGTAGTTTAAAAATAAACAACTAACATAGAAAAAAGATAGAATTTTGAACCAAACCACATAGCCCCTTAAAAATCGTAGATTCGTGTACCTGAAGGCTTGCTGACCAAGAATATGTTATTAGTTATATAAATAGTCCCTTAACTAATCAACTATTGATAAAACCATACATAGAGATCAGAGATACTGTCAGGTCAAGTCATATCTGCTTAGATTGGATCGCATATTTTTGGGGAAAAAAGTAGGTGACAGATAGGCTCAGATAGTACAGTGAATCCGATTGGGTGGCATTTGAAGTGAGACGAAATATTATTGGCTGACCTTTGAATAAACATAAATAGCCTAGTAACGTAGGAAAAGTTTGAATGATATTTTTTGAAAGACTGTTTACCCTTGTAAAATTAAAAGTGATTGGCCAACTGAATCGATATTGCAGAATAAGCGTTAGGGGGGGAGGGGGGGGGGGGGACGCCATTTCTAGAAAAGTTTCAACAGTGATAGATGAGATCAGGCTGTGCTTTTAAATACATTTCTGGGCAGCCTGGACAACAAAACAGATCGAAACTGTGTCAGTCATCGTCTCAGTGTATTTCATTGAACATTGTGGTAAGATTGACATTTATTAATCTGTATTTTATATAAAAATTGAATATAAAATAATAATATATGTCTGGACATGAGTGGGTCTATAGCGAACATGAGGCAAAGCCTAAAGATTGATCCACCATGTGATAGACTGTCAGAGAGGTGTAAAAATACAAGAATATGTATGATTGTCATAAAGGAGCATAACACCTATCCTATTATATGGAAGAGATTACAGCTGGAATTGCAGTGGCGTTGTAACTATTAGGGGAGAGGAATACTGGTGTACATTGTCACATCAAAAGAAAATGTTGGCATAGGTTTGTATAAGGATATGATCCTTTTTGTTTGTTTGTAATGTACATGTCCTTAACTGTGGACTATTGGTGTATGCTAGATATTACGAAGGATGCATACCTTCACATTTCAGAGGTCCTGGGTACTGACGTTAATGTGGTACCAAACGCTTGAAAACTGATTGATTCAGGACTCTGCCTGTTTACTGCAAGCCCATGCTAGTGGCCATTGCCTATCAAACAGGGAACAGATTGTCAAGCGAGCAGAGGAAAGGTTCAACCTGTATTCTACTGCAAAGATAAGTTCTCGTTCGGCACCTGAAAGCTCAACTACAGAACTTTATAAGAAGAAATATAAACAGTGACAGTGAATAAAATTTGGGACAAATATTAATAGTTCCACCAGTGACAAAATAGAAACGGACATTAATAAAAGGATATGATTCAAACAACAACCTAGTGGTACTACCAGTATTTCCTTAAAGTAGGAGAACACTACAGACGTATATGAGAATAATATTTTTATGTATGGACAGAGGATCTATTGTGCTATTTGACTGATGTAATTGATTATTTTGATTTCACTTTTAAATTGTCAATCCTGATTCCAAATAAATTAGAATCAGGATAATAAAATTGTAAAAATTATCTTTACACAAAATTCAAAAACAGTCTTAAATAAGATAGCCTTTTAGAGTGTCGTTTGTATGTTATTGTGGTAGTACTGTGTGCTGTTGTGAATAATAAACTATTTGCTTGTATGTTTGTTGATTTTGTATATTACACTCTTGTTGCGCACATATTCTTTTGTGTGACGCACAGATTACTGTTGGTAGGCATGCAAATGTAAAGTGTAACTATTTATTTATGAATCAATGATTCTCAGTCTAAGGGACAGAACCCTGATTGTTCGATGTAGTATTCGGTTCTATGGGTTATCTGTTCTTGTGTCACAATCTGGCGTATGAATAATAGATTTACGTCATTTTTCGTCTGGTATGGCCAGAAACAGATTGGTCTTGCTTAAAATGTTTATGGCCCGAATTTATATTTATTCCTTGACTATTTAAGGTGATTCGGTCTTATATCTTTGTATCTTTGTATTTCTATGTTGGACTATTTTGTGAGCTGAACTCTGGGGTGAAAGGCTTTTCTGCGCATGCGTGATTGGGTGTGTCGACAGAGAGAGAAGGCCGTCATGTCGTCGCTGCTATGGGCTGGTCGATTAGAAAGTTTTGTAGATGGATCTCTGTGAATTATTCTAGGAAGGAGATTGTTTCTCTGTATGACTGTATTATCAGAGATTCTCCTAATGTCCATTATTAACGCCTAGGAATGGCGTACGTCATTCGCTTGTATGTGTTTTCCTAAAGCCAGGTAAAACCATACCCTTTTTTGCTGCACCTTTTTTGCTAAGCCTAGCTGAGAGACGTATTATCGTGCATCTAGGGTTGTTGATTACAGACGAACATGACATGTTATTTAGCAGCACTAGATTACTTGATGCAACCAGCCTTATTGATAGCAGAAATGTATAGAAGCCCAATGAGGACATTTACGTATGTATTACGAATTAATTCTGCTTGATAATTTTCCATCCTGAGTGAGTGAAGCTCACGGAGGAGAGCCATTTTGTATTCCCGCCATTGTAAGCGGATCATTGTCGGAGAACACAGAAGATCTTGTTATCTGATGATGGTACAGAGATTTACATATTATGAAAACCCACTACCGTGGTATAACATTATTGCTATATACATTGGATGAGTTTACGGCTTGAGAAACTTAGCCAGGAGAAGGTTCTGTCAGTGAACCATTGTTGATGTTTATGTATCCACCTTTACTGACGCGATTAGTCAGTTAGAGCATGAGACGATAGACAACCAGGATATTGAGTGTTTGCCTACTATCGTTCCATTATATTGATATGCCACATAAATGCACATCTGATATTGTCACCCATTTTTCAAGTATACGATGATTTTTGTGCCAACCTGTCCAAGTGACTGTACTCGTGATGTCGAAGTGTACGTCCATTAATAAATGTATGAAACGTCATCAGTAGTCTGCCCTTTATTGACTTCTACTTATGATTGAGTGAGTGACTTGTCAACTCAACAGAACTATACACACATTCGCGTTATATTACATCTACATTCTCACTCGATGTCAGCACTGTGTCGGAACGAGTTGACCTTCCATCTACGTGTCCAGTATGACCCTATGAAAGCAGGAACATTGTGGTGAAGTGGGATGTTATAAATATTTATAAGGGACTTAGTGTACTGACTGAGATCAGCTGTGAAGGTATATATATATCTAATAAGAGTAGTATATTATATATATAACCTTACTTGCTACCACATATCTATATATCTCAGTCAGAATTATTCTGGAATAGTGTGATGCTACGTTATGTGTCTAGGGTATGTGTATGGTGAAGTGTAAGTCACAACAACAGACAGATAAACAATTTAATTTAATCCACTACTCTTAACAACACTGTGACACTCACATACATATAACACTCTATGAGAATAGCTTAAAGAAGTCACTCGTAACGGTTCAAATAACAATATGTATTCATTACTAGCATGAATGAATATGTGTCCTGATTCAACTACAAGGGAACCAGGAATCACAATCAATTTAAATTACAAGTTATGTACAGAATGTATTTAATATGAATATTGTAGTGACATATATTATTACAAATGTTCTATGTGTGTCAGTTGTGTAGTAGTAAAATGAGGTAATACTGGTTTTGTTTTGTTCAAGCTCTGTTGGTATTTGTCATCATGACTTCAATAGTTTGTCTTTAGGGACCAGTATTGGAGATGTTCACAGTTCCTGATTTTAAGACAAGTAAATTCCCCTCTGAATAGTATTTTTATAAAGTTATTTCAAGATGAGGGGACATAATGTTGAGCTCAGCTGGCCAATTCGCTTATCTGGCGTGATGGCGGCAGGAAAGGACTCCTCTGCTCGAATTCTCCTCTGGGTTCAGGAGACACCTCACTGATAGCTAAAAAGACCAAGGAGTATGCTGTCCGACACTGGATTCAGCAAATCTCTGACCAGATGCTGCTCAGTACCATCAAGACCACTGTCCCTGAAATCAAGAAGGATGTACCTTCTACTTCATAACTAATTTATATTCTCTTTTACACTGATCACAATACAGCACAAACATTGCGTTCAGAGCGTTAGGCCAACAGTCAGCTTCATCTGAAATACTTTATACCAGCATTACCCTTCTTAATGGTTACTACGCCTCTGCACTTCCAGCATTATTTCTTTCTAGTCAATCATCCAGGTGTCAGTGTACTGTTTGGCCATTCCATGCCGTTTTACTTCTCTCCGACACCCTCTGTTCAGGCTGGAGCATTTTAGGCTTTACCTCACGTTTGCCACTGAACTACACATATATATACAGGCATAAATCAACAATTCACATTCAATTTTCATTAAAAGATATTAAATGGTTCAAGCTTACCACAATTCATACGAATAACACAGATACGTTGATTAGCAATGAATTCTGGCACAAACTGGCACAAATTTCCTTCTGCTTATCTTCCAGGCTTTTAATTTAGCCAAATATATGCTGGCTTCAACGCACTGATGCTTTATCAAGTGTATTTAAACAAGTGGTTTCGAACTAACGCTCCCAAGTGTGTATATCAGCGAGACTGGCCAATGAGCCCCGTTTCGACAAGTGTTTGAAAAAATGTTATCTTTTCCCGTCTCCCCCAACAACCAAGATAGTATTTATAGCCCGACCAATCGTGGTTAGGCTTTCATTTGTTGCGCTCCAATCAATTTGGAGTTTACATGGTAGGCTATTTCTGTAACGTAAATTTTTTTCAAACACGTTAAAAAAAAATCTTATGAGCAGAAATGATTTTATGCTGTCAGGCACCCCCAATATTTTATTTTGGGTATAATTTATTAATTCCTGGACTATTTGCGTAACGTTTTACATATTATTTGTCAGCAAGCCCTAAGGAACCCAAAAATACTAATTTAAAGGAGCTACGTGGCTGCGTTCAAAATATGCAATTTCTAGGATAGTCGTATAGTTGTTTTATTTTTTTATGTGAGAACCGCCACCTGTCCTGCTGTACTGTCAGACTAATGTCAGGATTTCGGACATAAAACAGTAGAATGTCAGGTTTCCCCAATAAGCGTTTTTTATGATTTTAAAACCTAACTCTGGGAAAGGGTAGTGTATTTTATCACTGTCCGTCTGAAAAAGTTAGTGCTTGTAGACTTACACGCGTGATGGCAGCATTTGTATATCGCGCGTCGCGTGTTGCATGCGTTCCTGATTTTCAGCCCTCCCCTCTCTCTATCCTTTTGTCCATCTGTTCGTTCGTTTTGGTAACGTAATATAATTAATGTTAGGATTAATTTAGGTCATTACGCAGTACGTCTCAATGTTTTTCTTAGAAATGCAGCACACGTTTCATTGAAGAAGGCGGGTAATAATACAGTAAGCTTTTATATCAACGTGAAAGCGTTACAATTTGCAGACGAAGCAGAAAACAAGGGGGATTTCGAGTACATTCCTTGTGACAGCACTGTCATTTTACCATTGCTCTTCTCTTTATTAATTTTATTTGTTAGGCTTCATATTTACCTAATAATTTATATATGTGGATTAGAATATTTCATGACACCTCCCCTCTTAAAACAGACATTATATGTCAGTCCTTTATTCTATATACACATAGAGAAATTTATTATTATTTCTGGGGTTTACGGTGATTCTCATCACACGGATGGCGGCTTAAAAAATCCGCTCCCAGATTGGTTTTTCCAGATATATATTCAATGCTAAAATTATATGGAGCCAGAAGCAAAGACCATCGGAGTAACCTAGAGTTCTCATGCTTAGCCTGTGCTAAAAACGATAAAGGTTTGTGGTCAGTTTGCAACTTAAATGCCTTCCCATATAGATAAATATTGAATTTCTTTATTGCCCATATTACTGCAAGACATTCTTTTTCGCTAGTTGAGTAGTTGATTTCAGCTTTATTCAACTTTCTGCTAGCATATGCCACTGGGCTTAATTCCCCATCCAATGCATCTGATTTCTGTAGTAAAGTTGCACCTAACCCAATATTACTTGCATCCGTCCTTACTATGAATTCTTGACTTAAGTCAGGTAATTTCAAAATGGGTTTACTTGTGAGCTTTTCCTTCAATTCTTGGTAAGTCATTTCACATTGTGGAGTCCATGTAATGCGATCTGGATGTCCTTTACGTGTCAATTCCGTTAAAGGTGCACATATGGAATTAACGTTTTTGATATACTTCTGGTAGAAACCACATAATGAGACAAAGGATCTCACGTCCTTCTTGGTTTGTGGTCTCGGGGCTTTCTGTAGTTTCTCTAAATTCTTTGGGTCAGGGGTCATGTTTCCCTGATAAACTGTGTGTCCCAAGAATTCCAATTCTTTACATCCAACGCAACATTTGGTTGGTCGGGCTGTTAAATTTGCCTCCCTAAGTCGATCAAACAGCATGTTCAGAGAGTCAATGTGTTCCTCAAATGTTTCTGTTGCTATAAGGATATCATCCATAAAATTTGTTATACAGGGATTATTCAGAGGATCCAATAATTTTCTCATCATTCTAGAGAAGACACTAGGCGCATTCTTCAATCCAAATGGCAATCTATTAAACTCATAGTGTCCTTCTGAGGTACTAAAAGCTAGGTATGGTCTAACCTCAGGCTTTACTGGAATCTGATAGTATCCTTTACTCAGATCCACTTTTGAGAAATATTTAGCTTTATTTAGCCTGGCAAACAGCTGATTTGTATCCGGCAATGGATCCACCTGTCCTTCTGTAATAGCATTCAGTCTCCTGTAATCTATACAGAGTCTATGTTCTCCAGAGGGCTTCCTTAAGAGTACCACCACGGAACTATACGAAGACTCACTGTGCGAAATAATTCCTTCCTTCAACAGATAGTCTATCTCTTCCTTCAAAGCTTTTTCCTTAGCAAACGGAATCGAATATGGTTTCATACAGACAGGTGTGGAGTCTATGAGTTTCATATCATATTCCAATAGGTTTGTATGCCCTGGTCGGTCTGTTAACACCTCTGCATGATTATTTAGAACCTGTTGCACTCTCTCTTTCTGAGTTTTCGTTAAATGTGTACTGATTTTCACCTGTGCTGCTGTCTCACAGGGGTGTAATGGATATTCAAATGATGAAAGTGGTTCCTTTTTCATCTCCATGGCGATGGACAAGGTCAACAAGTGTGTCTCTTCCTGATGTTCTCTTTCCAAATATTTCTTCAGGAGATTCACATGATAGATTTTTTCTTTCCCCTTCTTATCTATCTTATAATTTGTTCTAGACACCTTCTCTAGAACTGTATATGGACCCTGCCATCCAATTTGTAACTTATTCTGACTCCCAGGCAAAAGAAGCAGTACTTTCTCTCCCACAGCCAAATTTCTGTCTTTCGCCTTCCTGTTATAATAGGCAGCATGTTTCTTCCTGGCTTGTTTCAAATTTTCATTGGCAAGTTTCCAGCCAGTTTTTAACCGAGTGGTCAGCTCATTCACATATTGGTATGAAGATGTAATGTTTTCCTCTGCCTTTTCATCAGTCCACGTTCTTAACAAAGCTTCAAGTGGACCTTTTATTGGCCTTCCAAACAATAATGTTGCCGGGGCCATACCGGTTGAACTATGGGGTACCTCCCGATAAGCAAAGAGGGCGGCGTGCAGGTACTGGTCCCATGTATCTGGTTTTTCGTGTGCCAACTTTCTCAGGATCGACATCAATGTGCCGTTAAATCTTTCCACTTGGCCGTTCCCTTGGGGATGATACACACTACAATGGAAGTGTTTGGCCTGAAAGATCCTGAAAACTTCTTCAGTTAGTTTTCCCTTGAACTGAGAGCCATTATCAGTCAAGATTTGATTGGGAAAGCCTAACCTTGTGAAAATTGTGAGCAATGCCTCTGCCACATGTTTTGAATCAATCGATGACAGGGCTACTGCCTCTCCCCACATAGAACAAGTGTCCACCAGAGTCAGAATGTAGCTGTTCCTTCTCTTGGTTCGGGTGAGAGGTCCCACAAGATCCACGGCAACTCTCTCAAAGGGTGTTCCCACTATGGGCATTTCCCCCAGAGTTGCTGGTGCAGTCCAATGTTTAGGTGCTACTCGTTGGCACTCTGGACAGGATTTTACATATCGTTTGATATCTTCAGTTATTCCTGGCCAGAAATAGTGACAAGCTATTCGCTGTCCTGTTGCGCTGATTCCCATATGACCACTGAAGGGAATCGCATGCCCTAGTTCCAACACTTTAGTCCTATATGAAGTGGGAAGGACCAGCTGTCCGTGACCATTGGATTCAGATCCAGCCTTCCTATATATCAATTTGTTCTTCATATAAAACTCTCCCTTGCCTGGAGGTGTATGAGATTTGGGCAACTTCTTGAAACATGGCTTGAGTGTTTTGTCCTCAGCCTGTGCCTTCCTCATCTCATCTGGGTGAGTATTTATGGGATTATCCTCCTCCTTCTTTGACTGTGATCTGGTCTGCACTGTTGCCAATATCACAGGTCTCTTGGGATTCCCCAAGAAGACATATCTACACCCCAATATTAGAGGGTAGATTGGCTCATTTATCACTGCTGCTTTTATGATTCCTTCCACATATCGCGTTTTCACTTTTATTCGGGCGACGGGAAGTGTCATGGTAGCTACATCCTTGGTTGCAGTTTGAATCTCCACTGTTTCTGTGGTGTATTGATCGGCCTGCACCAGGTGAGAACTCACAACGGAATCGTAATCTAAACCGGTATCATATAAACATCTTATAGTGACACCATTACAGATGACATCTTCACACACTGGGGGGTGGTATGGTTCCTGTAATTCTTCAGGTTTGCCCTTCTTTTCCTTTTTCCCCGATGTCATAGCAGCAAAATGAGGAGGTTTCCTTCTACAATGGTCAGTGTCATGATTGTTCATCTTACAATTTTTACACCACCTTTTTCCTTGGTTGAAAGATTTTCTTTCATCATATTTCCTTTCATCGAATTGTGGGACTTTATTTTTATTTTCATACCGTGGCCTATCAAATTGGTGCTTACCTTTATTTTGATCCCTAGGATCAAATTTATTAAAGTTCTGTGGTGCCCTAAAGTTATCCACCTGTTTCTTTTTATTACCTGTTACCTCTGCTTGAGCTGCTTGATACCTTTCAGCAACATTTAGCAACTCACCCAGCCTCTCTGCACCTTGTTCCATGAGAAACTTTCTCAGGTCTGGAGCCATGGACTCTCTTAGTTGCTCTATAAGGACCATTTCCTTAAGATCTTGGGTTTTCCCCAGAGAAGTCCATTTCTCCAAGTATGTCTCTATGCGTGCAGAGAACTGGTGATAGGTTTCACCTGACAGTAGTTTAGCATTCCTAAATTTTTTCCTGTAAAACTCTGCATTCTTTTCATACCTTAACAAAAGAGCCTGCTTTAGCATGTCATAATTTTCCTGATCACCTCTGCTCATTTTTGCAAAAACTTCATAAGCTGCCCCACGAAGTCCCTGAGATAACTTTAAGCTCCACCTTTCTCTCTCTAACCCATACGTGGTAGCTAATAGCTCATACCTATTTATATAGCTCTCAATATCATCGTCTTTCTCAACAAAATGATCTAAATGAAAATTCATAGCTGAGATTGAGGCTCCTTGAGTAACCGTAGCATCAGAGGCAAAGGGACTGGCACCATTTTCAGGAGCATGGCCTTGAAACTCAAACTCCCTTAGTCGTAACTCATGTTCCCTTTGTAATCTTTTATCTTCTGCTTCCCTTTCTGCAGCTAATTTCCTCTCTTCCCTTTCTGCAGCTAATCTTTTGTCTTCTCTTTCTGCTTCCAATTTCTTAGCCTCTTTGTCAGCCTCAATCTGCAACCTCTTAGTCTCAGCCTCAGCTTGCAACCTCTTAGTCTCAGCCTCAGCTTGCAACCTCTTAGTCTCAGCCTCAGCTTCAAATTGTAACTTCTTAATTTCCCTGTCAGCCTCTAACTTTCTTTCGGCTTCAAACCTTCTTTCTTCGCGTTCAATAAATTTGTCACATTCCGTCGTGACATAGGCAACCATAACTTGCCCATCTAATCCTAACTCTTTTGCAGTCTGAACCGCAGCAGATCGAAATTTGGCCAGGTCCGCCATTGTCTATTATGTAAATTTATACAATGTCTAACCAACAATTCAATCTCTAATGGACAACACAGGCACCGTGAGCTCAACCTTATTTAATTCCACCCAAGGATACCTTTTAATTCTTATATTCCCTGAAGTGAATTACCCCCAATATTTTTAATAGTTAAAGATTCAAAATCCCAAGAGCGAGACCCCAATATATGTGGTGAAGTGGGATGTTATAAATATTTATAAGGGACTTAGTGTACTGACTGAGATCAGCTGTGAAGGTATATATATATCTAATAAGAGTAGTATATTATATATATAACCTTACTTGCTACCACATATCTATATATCTCAGTCAGAATTATTCTGGAATAGTGTGATGCTACGTTATGTGTCTAGGGTATGTGTATGGTGAAGTGTAAGTCACAACAACAGACAGATAAACAATTTAATTTAATCCACTACTCTTAACAACACTGTGACACTCACATACATATAACACTCTATGAGAATAGCTTAAAGAAGTCACTCGTAACGGTTCAAATAACAATATGTATTCATTACTAGCATGAATGAATATGTGTCCTGATTCAACTACAAGGGAACCAGGAATCACAATCAATTTAAATTACAAGTTATGTACAGAATGTATTTAATATGAATATTGTAGTGACATATATTATTACAAATGTTCTATGTGTGTCAGTTGTGTAGTAGTAAAATGAGGTAATACTGGTTTTGTTTTGTTCAAGCTCTGTTGGTATTTGTCATCATGACTTCAATAGTTTGTCTTTAGGGACCAGTATTGGAGATGTTCACAGTTCCTGATTTTAAGACAAGTAAATTCCCCTCTGAATAGTATTTTTATAAAGTTATTTCAAGATGAGGGGGCATAATGTTGAGCTCAGCTGGCCAATTCGCTTATCTGGCGTGATGGCGGCAGGAAAGGACTCCTCTGCTCGAATTCTCCTCTGGGTTCAGGAGACACCTCACTGATAGCTAAAAAGACCAAGGAGTATGCTGTCCGACACTGGATTCAGCAAATCTCTGACCAGATGCTGCTCAGTACCATCAAGACCACTGTCCCTGAAATCAAGAAGGATGTACCTTCTACTTCATAACTAATTTATATTCTCTTTTACACTGATCACAATACAGCACAAACATTGCGTTCAGAGCGTTAGGCCAACAGTCAGCTTCATCTGAAATACTTTATACCAGCATTACCCTTCTTAATGGTTACTACGCCTCTGCACTTCCAGCATTATTTCTTTCTAGTCAATCATCCAGGTGTCAGTGTACTGTTTGGCCATTCCATGCCGTTTTACTTCTCTCCGACACCCTCTGTTCAGGCTGGAGCATTTTAGGCTTTACCTCACGTTTGCCACTGAACTACACATATATATACAGGCATAAATCAACAATTCACATTCAATTTTCATTAAAAGATATTAAATGGTTCAAGCTTACCACAATTCATACGAATAACACAGATACGTTGATTAGCAATGAATTCTGGCACAAACTGGCACAAATTTCCTTCTGCTTATCTTCCAGGCTTTTAATTTAGCCAAATATATGCTGGCTTCAACGCACTGATGCTTTATCAAGTGTATTTAAACAAGTGGTTTCGAACTAACGCTCCCAAGTGTGTATATCAGCGAGACTGGCCAATGAGCCCCGTTTCGACAAGTGTTTGAAAAAATGTTATCTTTTCCCGTCTCCCCTAACAACCAAGATAGTATTTATAGCCCGACCAATCGTGGTTAGGCTTTCATTTGTTGCGCTCCAATCAATTTGAAGTTTACATGGTAGGCTATTTCTGTAACGTAAATTTTTTTCAAACACGTTAAAAAAAAATCTTATGAGCAGAAATGATTTTATGCTGTCAGGCACCCCCAATATTTTATTTTGGGTATAATTTATTAATTCCTGGACTATTTGCGTAACGTTTTACATATTATTTGTCAGCAAGCCCTAAGGAACCCAAAAATACTAATTTAAAGGAGCTACGTGGCTGCGTTCAAAATATGCAATTTCTAGGATAGTCGTATAGTTGTTTTATTTTTTATGTGAGAACCGCCACCTGTCCTGCTGTACTGTCAGACTAATGTCAGGATTTCGGACATAAAACAGTAGAATGTCAGGTTTCCCCAATAAGCGTTTTTTATGATTTTAAAACCTAACTCTGGGAAAGGGTAGTGTATTTTATCACTGTCCGTCTGAAAAAGTTAGTGCTTGTAGACTTACACGCGTGATGGCAGCATTTGTATATCGCGCGTCGCGTGTTGCATGCGTTCCTGATTTTCAGCCCTCCCCTCTCTCTATCCTTTTGTCCATCTGTTCGTTCGTTTTGGTAACGTAATATAATTACATTCCTTGTGACAGCACTGTCATTTTACCATTGCTCTTCTCTTTATTAATTTTATTTGTTAGGCTTCATATTTACCTAATAATTTATATATGTGGATTAGAATATTTCATGACAAACATCACAACAAAGAAATGCCGTTATCAATGTGATGGCCTGAAAAGCTACTTATCAACTCTACATTCATAACCCTAGACACAACACGAAGTCATTTAATAATATAATATAAATACATTTTTAATGAGATAAAAGAGGTGGTAGCGGAAAGGTGCCCTGAAAAGTTCACAATACCATTGGGTAAATTCAGAGACCTTCATAGCTAATCTCAATTAATATAAATATAATAATACCTACAACAATTCATAACATCAAATCCACCACAACAAGTAACTGAGAGACGAAGAAGCAGGTTTTCGACCAAATAGATCATGTACAGACCAGATGGGCCACTTTGAGAATAATAGTTGAACAAAGTCTGGAACGGAATTCATCACTATACATTGGATTTGTGGACTACAAAAAGGCATTTGACAGTGTAGACAGAGAATCACTTTGGAAATTGATGAAGCATTATGAAGTTCCCCTGAAAATCATTAACTTAGTAAAGAAAACTTATGAAGACATGACAAGCAGAGTTTTTCATGAAGGACAAATTACAGAACCGTTTGGGATAAGAACAGGAGTGAGACAGGGATGCCTCTTGTCTCCGTTTCCTTTCTTACTAGCAGTAGACTAGGTTGGGTAAACATCGACCACACACAACAGAAATGGAATCTGACTAAACAGCTTGATGATCTGGATTTTGCGGATGAATTGGCTCTTCTGTCCCATAACCATAATCAGATGCAGGACAAAATGAAAACACTCGATTAGAGGTCACAAGAAGTGGATCTGAAAATACACAGGAAAAAGACAAAAAATAATAGGAATAAATGCAGGAAATGATAACAGGGTTAAACTTGAGGAAACACCACTGCAAGATATAGAGTCGTACACATATCTTGGCAGTAATATAGACAAAGTTGGAGGGACAGACAGCGATATCAAAATAAGAATACAAAAAGCAAGAGGAGCTTTCATTGCATTGGGAAATATATGGAGATCAAGAGAAATGGGGCCCAACACTAAAATAAAAATCTTCAACTCAAATGTGAAGTCAGTACTATTATATAGCTATGAAACATGGAGAACAACAAAGACAACAACCAAAAAGCTACAGACTTTCATAAATGGGTGCTTGCATAGAATAGAAGGATTAAAATGGTATGACAAGGTTACCAACGTGGAACTGATGACAAGATTAGACAAGTGCCAGTGGAACAAGAGATGAGAAGAAGACGATGGCGATGGATAGGACACACACTGAGGAAACCTGTTGATAGCATTACAAGGCAGTCCTTGTTCTGGAACCCCCACGGCAAGAGAGGCAGAGGTAGACCAAGAAGCACACGGAGAAGAGAGCTGGAAGCAGAGGTGAAAATGATGAGGAGAACGTGGAAAGTACTTGAGATGATGGCACGTGACAGGAGGGAATGCGATTGTTGAAGGCCTATGCTCCTTAGGAGCAGAGGGTTATGAATGAATGAGTTTAGATTTTCATTTAAATGTAGATTTTCTCCGTGTAGCCCTAGTTTAGAATTCTGTGGTTTATTCGAGAGGGAAAATACTGTGTACAAGGTTTGAACAGATATTATATTGACGCAAGAAGGTCATTGAACAAGCGAGTTCAAGCGTGAGTAGTTGTGAGACGAGAATTTCGTGTATTGAACTTTTTGTCTATATTCCTCTTCTTCTTCGTGCATTCTCCTACGTCTACATGAATGTTTTCAAAGAAAGTAATACTTACCTTGAGGCTATTTGAATCTCGTAAAGCTTGTCCACGAATGCTACTGATGTCGGCCATAAGCGCTTTCTCTGTTCCGCATATGTTGGGCAACTTTGAAGCACATGTTTAGGAAGCCGCGTTGGTGTAATGGTTACCACACTGCGCTAGCGATCAGGTCTTCAAGGTTCAAGCCAGGGCGCGGGCATTTGAAGCAGTGTCATGGGCAGGGATTTTGACTGAATAACCTGAACAGCTCCTGAGATAAACCCTCTGTTGATGGGAAGTAGCGAAGCTCCTGACCGGGTTAGAAAGAAAGTCCACAGGCTCCCCAGCCTCGCAATGACATGTCATTGGGCAGAAGGGCTGAAAGCCCATGTCATCAGTAATTCTTGCCGTTTGCCTCTGTGTAGCCCAGCTGGACTCAATGGGGTAGCGAAATTTCGCTTATATTTTAATGACGTCATCATCAAGCGGCGTACGTTGCACTGTTTGGATAGACCTGTGGCCCGGTGCATCCGATTTCAACAGGCATTTATGTCGGGTTGCCTTCCTTAGCCTTTGACTGTTCCTAGCCTACCCGCAAGGTAGCAGTGTGGTCTCTCTCTGTTTGACTGGTTTCTAAACACATGTAGAACAACGCTACCGTCATGAATGTTAAGTTGCCATATTGGCAAGTTTTCGATATTCTACTGTAAATACGTTGGCCAATTAAATGCTACTAGCTATAATTATGCGTGAATGAAGCTCAGTGGAGTGTAGAAGGTTTCCACGTGTTTGGTGAATACGAACGAAAGGGGTCAGTCAGAGAGAGAGAGAGAGAGAGAGACATGTGTGTTGGGTCAGTAGAGAGTTGAGTCGGTAGAATGTAGGCAGGAGACAGCGAGGAGCGTAGAGAAGAGAAACGTGGGTGTCTATAGTAGTGGGCGAGTAGAGGGCCAGAGTTGTGCAGTGGATTTATGAAGTATCCTATTTTGTGGCTGTAGTTATTCCGAGGATCAGAGTGATTGTAGAATACTCGGGATTTGTTATGTCTCCAATATTTGTAATGGCACTGCGCCCATTGTGACTTATTTGTGATATAATATATTCACGGAAATTGATATGGTTCTTGGAGTTGGAGTATTAATCCTTAGACAGTGAGCTAGACCAGCGGTTCCCAGCCTGTGGTACGCGTACGCCTGGGGGTACGCGACAGGACGTTCAGGGGTACGCGAAAAAAAAGAGTAATGGCGGAAAAAAGATACATATGTCAACAGTGTAAAAGACAAGTCAAAAGTTGATTGAACTTTCGACTGATACTACTTTAATAGATGAATTCATATGAAAATTCCTTATTAACTTTTGGGGAGACATCAGCAGAGCATATGAACAGCTGACCGACAAGGCGCTTAAGTTTATGTTGCCATTTACAAATACTGAGCTGGTGGAGAGGTCTTTCTCTTCTTATACCTTTATAAAAAATAAATACCGTAGTAAACTGAATGCAGGTCCAGAATTGAGACTGTATCTTACATCACTTGAACCTGATTTCAAAAAACTATGTGCCTCAAAACAAGCTCAAGGGTCGCACTGAACATTTGTCATGGTCACTTGGCATGTGTGTTATAAAAAGTGATTTCAACTTTTAACAATAACAGCGTTTTTATTATTATTATTAATAAATTAAACGTGTTAATTTTTATTGTAACTTCTGATTTTTTTAATGTAAAAATATATACACTGTTTGTTTACCTTTTTATTACATTGTTTTTTAACCCCGTGGTTGGCCTCTTTATTTTTGGCTATAATCTATAATTTTGAATAACAGCAACTATATTAATTTCAAATATTTTGCTAATATTAGTGCTACAATTTATAGAAATGGGCTGCCAAGGGGTACGCAAGTGAAAAAAGGTTGGGAACCGCTGAGCTAGACGAACGGTGTATGAGTGTTGTCTTCTTCTTCTTCTTCTTCTTCGTTCGCCCTGAAAAGGACGGTGGTTGCGTTGTGTCTGTTTACGCCTAAGCTGTGATATCTGCACCTTTCGGTCGACACATCCGACTTCTGCACGGCAGTTTTTGGGACCGGGTTTGCCTTCCCTCTGCGATCCGTACTCGTTCAGCCAGACTGCACTGCTGCAGACTGTGGAGGTGGAGTACGGTCTTGACCAGCTCTGGTTCGCTGATCCTGATGCAAGCAGTCAAGCTATGGGTCGCTGACTGCATTCTCTATTGCTGCATCTTTGGGTCCCGAGTGTTGTCTGATCTTCCACATCCACCCACCTACACCCTACTCGTCACAGTAGCCGCATCACGTCAATCAAATGTCTGTCATTGTAATGTACTGTTACTAGCTGGTTAGATGAAACAGTGAAGACCAAACACATCAGTAGGGACAGTGATCGAATCAGCTACTATACACGATCATCAACAATATGTTGCTTTGTGGTGGCCATTAAATAGCAACAGCTACAGTAGCTTCACGCTATAAAACAAAGTAGCCACTGCCGTTTCTCCTTTTACTCCGTCTGGAGCGTGGAACTGCCTCTACGGCTGATTCACTTGCAGGAAGCTAGAAGACCTTACATCCTTGTTCTGTGGTTTAAATTGGCTGTTGAAAACAAAAATAAATAAAACGGTCCCAACAAGCAGGGCTTCTGGTCTGATAGAGATACACTGACAGCCAGCTCAATAGCTTTGTAGCTTAACTGCTTTAGTGATGAGAAGGTTTTAGCTTGGTAAAGTGTGCGTTGGGTACTCAATATCTTCTTCTTCTTCCTCGTTCGTCCTGAAAAGGACGTTGGTTGCTTTGTGTCTGTTTACAGCAAAGCTGTGATATCTGCGCCTTTTGGCCGACACATCCGACTTCATCACGGCATTTTTTGGGACCGGGTTTGCCTTCCCTCTTCGATCCCTACTCTCTCAGCCAGACTGCAGTGACGCAGCCTGTTTCCAGGACCACCACGTGGAGGTGGAGTAAGGTCTTGGTCAGCTCTGGTTCGCTGACCCTAACGCAAGCAGTCAAGCTATGGGTCGCTGACTGCATTGACTGCATTGTGTTTTACAGAAAAATTGGGTACTCAATATGACCTTACTTGGACAG
This sequence comes from Oreohelix idahoensis, assembly GCA_024509875.1. Classification (NCBI taxonomy): domain Eukaryota; kingdom Metazoa; phylum Mollusca; class Gastropoda; order Stylommatophora; family Oreohelicidae; genus Oreohelix; species Oreohelix idahoensis. The sequence continues at coordinate 102,649 of JAMPIV010020066.1, read as the reverse complement.
TTTTTGAAGACATAAGTCTTTGATGTGTGTGTGTGAGATCCAATGAGGTGTGAATGTTTTATTACAGATTAAATAGAAAACGGAACCATTATATGAAAACCGTTGTTCGTGGATTTAAGTGGTAGTAGTTTCAAACACGTTCCGTGTAGTACCCCCCGGGATTTTGTATGAGAAAAATAAAGAATATAATTACTGCTCCCTTATGCATGTCGTAGAAGTTAACTAACATGAGGTTGGGCCTGGGGTTTACAACCTCATCATGTAGAACAAATTGTTCATGTCTCTCCACATCTTCCTCTCACTCCAACACTATTTATCAGTTCTGACGTTGACTTGTGTCTATGCCATGATGTGACACTGTCCAGAATCTTCACTCGTTGTTATCAGTATCTCTTTTTCCTTCAATTTTTCCAGTTATCACGATATATTCAAGAAGTCATCTAATTACAGGCCCCCCCCCCCCCCCCCCCCCCCCCCCTAAAAAAAAAACAACAACAAAAAACCCTGCTTTGTCCAGATGTAAGAAATATGTTTCATTAGACCTCTAGTTTATGTCTTCATATCCTCATTACTTCTTTACCGGTTTATGATATTCTTAACATCTTCCCATCAAACCACATCTCTGTGCTATTATGTTGTGAGCTTTCGGCTGTACCCTGATGATGGCACAAATTCTCCTGTAGCCATTTATCTTGATGCACTGGTTATAAAGCTATGTAGCAATCGTCATAAATGTCATTGAGAGATGTGAAAAACAGTCAATGGACCGACAGTTAACTAATTAATTAATAGTTGCTGTATTACAAAATGTTATGAAAAGAAGAAAGTTGGAATATATCGTTACAACAGATAATGTTGAAGGAAAAGGAGATAGGAGAAAACAAATATAGCAAATACTGGACATCGGAATCAGTTTTACAAATTACCTGTACACCGGAAACACGGGACGTTTCTGGATTCATCTTTCACCAGCTACAGTTACAACAGGCGACACTGATAAATATAGACAGGTTAATAGACAAAAGCAATGAATACTGTAAATAAGTGGTAAATATGAACGAAGTCAGATTATTAATTGTGTGTCTGCGCTTCAATCTTGCACACTGGAACTTTCCGCAAACCTTTTGGCACCGCACGATTTTTCACTAAAACACGGCCTCCGTAACACAAATAACAAAAAACTAAGTAATCAACAATACTGTATAATAACATGGAATTCACCTGATGGCAGAACTAAGAACCAGATAGATCACTTCTGCATAAGCGCTAAATTTTGCTCATCAGTTCAAGACGTCAGAGCATACAGAGGTGCAGAGATCGGAAGCGATCATAACCTCTGCATAGCTAAACTGAGAATTAAACTGAAGAAGTTATACCAACAGAATAAAAATAGAAGAATAGATGTACACAGACTGCAATCAAATGATATAAAGGAGGAATATAATGTCAAAATGAACAACTATTTCGATGCTTTAGGCAAAATTGACAACGATATCACCACCAAGACAATCGATACTAAATGGGAACAACTGAGAACAGCAATGACAGAAGCAGCAGTAGCGACCACCGGATACCTAGTACATAAAAAGAAAAAAAATGGATGAGAGAAGATACTTGGGATAAAATACAAGAAAGGAAAACAGCAAAACTTAAACTACTAGCGGCAAGTACACATAATGCAGTTGAATCTTGCAAACTATCTTATAACTTGTTAAATAAAGAAGTGAAGACAAAAACTCGAAGAGATAAAAGACATTTCATCAATGAACTGGCCGTAGAAGCTGAAAATGCTGCAAGAACTGGTAATAGTAGGTGCCTTTATCAAATTACAAAACAACTATGTCACCAGCCTACTGCTATGGAAACACCTGTTAAAGGTAAATTAGGGAATTCAATACCAACAGAAAAAGAACAAATGAAGAGATGGGCTGAGCACTTCATGGAGGTGCTAAACAGACCACCACCAACAGTAACACCTGATTTTAATAATGAAACACTCACAACCACCTTGCCAATGACTTGCGATGAATTCACGCTGGACGAGATCAAACAAGCCGTTAAAAGATTAAAAAATTTTAAAGCTGCTGGAGTTGACGAAATTTCAGGGGAAATGATTAAAGCAGTTAATGACAACAACCTCTTGAGAATTTTAGATATTATAAATGAAGTATGGAGAGAAGAACAACCACCACAACAATGTAAAGACAGTATTATTGTAAAGTTACCGAAGAAAGGTGATCTATCAGACTGTAATAACTGGCGTGGTATATCTCTATTATCAGTACCTGGAAAATTATTATGTTGCATGATGTTAGAAAGACTTAAATTGCATGCTGACGAAAAGATCAGAGAAGAACAAGCGGGTTTCAGGCCGAAACGATCATGTATTGATCAAATATTCACACTAAGAACAATTATAGAAGAATCAGTAGAAAGGCAATCGCCACTTATTATCACCTTCGTCGATTTTCAAAAAGCCTTTGATAGTCTACACCGCCCATCATTGTGGAAGATACTTACAATCTATGGTTTTCCAACAAAATATGTGAATATAATCAAAGCGCTATATGACAATGCAAGATGTTGTGTTAGAACAAATAAAGGGAATACAGAATGGTTTACAGTAGAAACAGGGGTTAAACAAGGCTGTATTATGTCACCACTACTTTTTGGAATAGCTATTGATTGGGTTATGAGAAACTATACCCACAATGAACAATTGGGTATAAAATGGACAAATGGAAAATTCCTGGGGGACCTGGATTTCGCAGATGATGTAGCATTCTTAAGTTCAACACCAAGACAATCCCAAGAAGCAATAAATAATTTGTGTCATCTCTCGGTTAAAATAGGTCTCCAAATAAATGCCTCTAAAACTAAAGCTATGAACTTTTCTAACGAGACCTTTGATATCATCTTGAACGGGGAAAAACTACAGAAAGTTGAAAGTTTCAATTATTTAGGCAGTAAAATGACTCAGGATGGTGACACAACAAGAGAAATCCATACTAGAACTGCTTTGGCAGCTAGCGCCTTCAATAGATTATCTAACATTTGGAAATTACGATCATTGAATATACATACCAAGCTTCGTCTGTTTAATTCAAATGTTATCTCAGTGTTAACATACGGCTGTGAGAGTTGGAAAATAACAAAATCATTGGAGAACAAGCTGAATACATTCGAGAACAAATGTCTTAGAAAACTCATGAACATCAGTTGGAAAGAATTCAAGACTAATCGACAAATAAGAGAAGACTCTAGGCAGAAATATGTCTCCGACTATATAAGGAAAAGACGATGGTCATATATCGGTCATGTCCTACGAATGCAAAAACAACAGAATACCACTACAGGCGCTCACTTGGGTTCCTGAGGGTAAGAGGAAAAAAGGAAGACCAAAAGAAACACTCAGAAGAACAATAATAAGAGAAGGAAGAACGTTGGGCCTAAATAATGTGCAAGAGCTAAGAGGAGTGGCGTCACAACGAACAACCTGGAGAGCACTGGTTTCTGCCTTATGCGCCGTGTTTGGTGCTTAAAGAATTTATTATTATTATTATTAATACTGTATAGTGCGTTTCACAATGTTTGTCGCTGTTTAATATTCAATATCTCTGCAACCACTTGATCGTAATTGTTGCAACTTTGCATATGACCTAATGCTCGCTATGTCCCAAGGGGGACATTTTTTTCCTCGTTAACAAACTTATGGTTTTAAATTTTCTTTATTTAAAGTATACAAAATCGACCACCTCCTAGTCCAACCATGTATTGAGAGGGCTTACCCCTTTATATTTGTGAACTATTTCAATTTAACATCTTGAACGCATTTCAAATGATTTTCCCGGTGTATCAGCTCACTACCGCACAGTTTTGCACCTTACATTGATCCTTCCGGTGTGTCCAGTTACCGTTCTACTGATTGTGTATTACCGTGCATAGGCGTATCTTGCGGTATTCTAGGTCTGTAATACAATGGGTATGAAAGTCACGTTCTTTACACTTACAATGGCAGTGAAAATGTATAAATATTTCTGCAGAGAAGCTAAGCGTGGTAAACTGTATCGGAGTCTCTCAAATCCTGAAAAAAGAACTATTCACGCTTTGGGTTTAAGTAAACGCTCATTTTATCAATTACTCAAATCTAATGGAATTCTCAGTTCAATCAATACCAGGACGCAAGGAAGAAAGGAAGTAGTAGATAGTTTTGACAGGGATGTGACTAGAAGAGAGATTTGTAGAATGTTTAATTCCAAAGAAACTGTGACACTAAGAAAACTGAAAATTCCGCCGAGAACACACAATGACATTGATGTGTCGAAATCAACATTATGGAGAACTGTTAGAAGCATTGGCTTTACGTTAAGGAAGTACGCTAGTGGAAGAAACGTCATCTGCGAGAAGCCACACTTAGTATCTATGAGAATTAAATATTTACGTGAAGTACGGGAAATGCGTAATAAAGATTATGATATTGTGTATGTGGATGAAACTTGGATCAATGCTCACCACACAAGGGAAAAGGAATGGCAGTTATCAGATGGAACGATTAAAAGATGTGTACCCAGTGGAAAAGGACAATGTCTGATAATGGCACATGCAAGCAGCAGACTAAATGGGCTAGTAAAAAATGCTGAACTTATTTTCACTTCCAATTATACGGACAACCGGGACTATCATAACGAGATGAACGGTAACATATTTAAAGAGTGGATTGAAAATACTCTTCTTCCGTCCCTAGACAGACCATCCTGTCTGATAATGGACAACGCATCATACTACAACGCTGTGGCAGAAGAAGACAAAATCCCGACATCTTCGAGTACAAAAGATGCTATAAAGATTTGGCTAAAAAAAGAAGACATTCCATTTAACGAGGGGTTTCTGAAACCTGAATTACTGTCCCTTGTTAAGAAATCACAAAAGACCAAGATCTTCCATATAGACAAGTTGATTCAACTTCATGGTCATACGTGTTTGAGACTGCCACCTTATCATTCACATTTAAACCCAATTAAACTCGTTTGGGCAAAAGTTAACTGAATATAAAACTTTCAAACTATGCAATATGAAAGAACTAACATATGCCGCCTTCTCGCAGATAGACAAAGATCATATCTTAAAAGAGGAAAATGACTATAGGAAAAAAGATGGACTGTCGTTCGTTCAGCCGAGAATAGTCATCAATATGTTAGACTCGTCTGACTCGGAATAAGTGTGTAAATACCTTATATGTTTTATGTGTTTTCTCCTCCATATATGTGTATATGTAAACCATATCATTTCCTTTTTATCTCCACGATTTCACTACTATTTTTAACATACACAGTACTTTCACCTCTTCATGCATCCATTATCGTTTTAGTATAAAAAGTAACATTTACAACGAATAGGCGTTATTTTTCTCTCAAATATTTCGAAGAAATAAAAAAGGACCTCACGTAGTAATCAGTTAACAAACCACTCTAACATTCGAATTGTACATACGCCTGTGCCGAAAATACGCAACTTCCTTCATTTACGGTAAATTATTTTCTTCCAGGACAAAATAATTACTTCGTTAAAAAAAGATCAAAGGAATTAGCCGTTGCAAGAAAAGCACACTACCTACAACATTTAATTTTATAAAAACCTTTGGGACATTGAAAATATAAGACTACATGCAAAAAAATCATGTTTATCAGTGCAAGGAATATGGAGATATTTGAAGTCAATCGTCGACCGACCTTTTTGAAACGCACTATAGTAAGTTTTCAAGTGACAAAAACACTAGAGGCACGAACCGTCTCTTTATCATTATTATTATTATTTTCGTTTTCTTCTTCTTCTTCTTCGTACATTCTCAGAGTCTACTTGATCATTGTCAAAGAAATCACAGGTCATCTTTAGACTATTTATCTCTGTAGAGTTTTTGAGGAATTGTACTGTTGTTCATATGTTAGGCATATTTGAAGCAGATGCTCAACAGTCATGTTATTTTTGCCACAGTTACACTTGCCAGTACTTCATATCTTTAGCTTATAGAATAGATGGTATCCTGATCTGTTGTGGCCCGCGTGGAGTATACAGATTATTACTTGTTCTCTTCTGTTGAGCTGGTAATATGCTTCATTCTGTGTGTCGCCTGGATTTCTTTACATCCCATTTTGTTCTTGTATCTGATTCTGATAAAAAAATCTTTCTCTCTTTGACAGTAATTCTTTAATCAGGCTGAGGTAACTTTCCACCTTCCTTTGTCAATCTGTCAGCTTCTTCATTGGCCGGAATGTTATAATGAAATGGGATCCACTGGACCACAACTCTTTTGAATCGTTGACATAGGTTGTAGAGCATTACTATTATGTCATTCAGGTTGCTACTACTGACAATGCATCTGTGAAGAAAGAAACTTGGCTGTCTGTGCTTTCTTCTGTCACTAGGACATCTGCTAGAGTTTTCAAGGCCACGGTTCTGAAATTACTTGAGAATTTTTCTGAACTGTTTCGGGATTAGTCTTTGTCACTCGCAAACACAAACACAAACAAGAAACAAGCTAGAAAATAAAGAAAAAAAAAGATAAAATTATAAAGCAAAAGCAGTGTTTCTAGTGTATTTTTCACTGACTTCAACTCCATTTTTTTGTCACTATATGCTATCAGTTATACTGCATGTTAATTCATTATTTCTTCTGTGCAGATTCCTTTTGTAGCCAGTGAAAATACTGAACAGTGATTAAAAAAAACGATGCAGTGAGCTCCGAACGTATTTATCCACTACTGTACTGCGTCCACAATTGCAGCTGACAAGAACTCCATCAAAATTTTTCAAGTTCATAGAATCACATTAGGAAGACATGTCGATACCATACAAATTCCCAAAGTATTGACAGGAACATTTACCTCCCGCACCAGGCACCAGAGCATATGAGCGAGAAAATGAACCACAACCACCACCACCACCGAACCCTTATGAGGACTGCCCCAACTTTAATGGCATACCCTTCGTGAAAATGTTAAATGATAGCAACTTTAGACCATTTCTCAGAACTAAAGACGCATGTCTAGTTTTGTTTTATGAAACTGGCAACAGGGAGAGCGGTGAAATGTCCAATTACATACTCAGGGTAAAGGAACGTTCATTTTGATATAGGCACTACTTCTCACAATGTTACTGTTACATGTTGTCGTGGACGAGACGCACCATTTATGTTAGTCCTTTTATTATACTGATACAGTGTTTCCCAAACCAACAATAATTGTGTACCTGTTATGAGAGTTGAGTTGTATCTGCATATCCCTCTCTGGCAAAGAATGACAACTCTCTCCAAGTGATCACTCCATCTAACTCGCGTATTGCCTTGTTGTTTTAAGTGCAGGTTAAGTATTGTTAGATTGCTTTGTGTGGATTTTTAACAATGGTATAAGCGCCGTACCGTTCAGAAAGCAATGGCAAACTACTGAATGAAAAAAAATTGCCTAGAAAAATCACAAACAGCCAATAAAAGCTGGGGTTGATTGCCACGTTTTGTAAAGGATAAGCAACTAACTTTAAGTATTGTTGCTAACATTACTGAACCCATCATTGTTTCATTGTCACGTGTCGTTCTCGGAGGTCTCTCACGAGGGAACGAAAGCAATAAAACTCCTGCACCCTCATGCATGTCGTACACGGCGATTGATATGAGATTGTTTATTAGATTTATTTATGAAATAAAACCAAGTACCACATAAATCACTACTGCAAAGGCAAGGGAATAATTTGTACACGTTTCCTACACGGGTTTGGGGGGGGGGGGGGGAAATGATGGGGGGGGCTATATGCTTTGTTTAAGAAAAAAGGTTCAGGCAGAGAATCCCGTTACACGCCCATTGCGGCGTATTGGGAGTATGGTGTTAGGCTCATATATTCTTGACCATAATGCAAACTAGGGGTGATGTGGTCAGCATCACGCTTGCCACCTTCAACTTCCCAAAGCTGCTTCGTAAAAATAGCAAAGGAAATTAATGATAATTGTTTAATTTTTCATTGTGTCAATACTCTGTTCGTTGAGTTGATTATAGTGTTTTGTTTGATATTTGTATTTCTATATCGTTCACTCGATCATTCAGCCATGTCTTTCCTTGCTCATTATGATTTTTCATGAGCCCACTGAATCTCGTCTTTATCACCTTGCTGTATAATTTCCTTGCACACCCGCTCTCTCTGTGCTGTTATCTCATTAACATATTATATCACTACGCTGCAAATTGACGATGAGATTCGTATATGAGTTCTCAATTTGATGAGTGTCGTAATTTTTATCTGAGAGGGTGCTGATGAATATTGGTCCGTTTAGAGTGTAGAGGAATATTGAAGGCTCTGTGAGAATAAGGATTTAGGAGAATGAGGCAGTAGATTCACAAGCGCTGGGAAGAGCAAGGACAGTCTCTTATTACGACAATATCTGTTTCTCACAGACTATTCCTATCTCTCTTCTGAACAAACAATTGTTTGTCAGTTCCAGTCGCTCAGGCGCACTCACCGATTTGGTGATTCTGTCGCACAACGTACATGAATACAGCCTACACAGATGGAAATGTTTGGAGTTTTGGGCCAGCCGACAACCAACACCAATAAAGATTAATACCTTTATTATCATAAAGCAGTCACAAATAATTATACATTTACAGTCAAAATCAAAGGTTACAGAATACAAATATGATAAGGGAAGAGGGGGTTTGAGGAGAAATATCCCATCCACCGTTTCCCGTTTGTATTTACTAACAGACAAGACCCGGTCCAAAAGACAAGAAAGAGGGGGGGGGGGGGGTTGATCAGAGATAGGCAATTTAACCCACTGGTAAATTTATTACTCTGAGGCAAGGGGTTACAGTAAAAGGGGGGGGGGGGGGGGGAGAGGAAAAGCTAGGGTTCTCAAATGTCTCCCTTTAATCATACAAATTTTACGGGAGGGGGGAATGAACACAGTTACACAATCCCGCTAGGAGAAATCCCGTACAAGGAATATAATGCACCTTAATACTAGGTCGAACTAATTAAAAGGGTAAAGAAAAGATTAAATCTCCTTTCATTCAAAAAAAACACACTAGGGCTGGCCATCCCACAAACACACACGCAGACTTACCGAAAATTGAGAATTCTGTCATTCTAGGAATTATTTACCACAGCAGCTAATACCGTGGAATAATGGACTGGTCCTCTTATTTCTTCCGTGTCAGGCCCCAGATTTAACGAGGTAACAAATAGTCTCAAAAAATCGCCAGACGGTGAAGCGTAAAGGCTACTGTTGGTTTAGATAAAATTCCTAATGAATGGCACAGGCACTTGGCTAAGCGTGAGGTATGGTGTGGTTCCTAAAATTGGCACAGCTGGTGGAGATAACTTTCTTTTTCCGTAATGTCACAAGTTAAAAAAAAACACTGAGGTAAGTTCTTCTTCGGGGTGTGTAAAATCCACTGAATATACTTGACAGACAGTGTTCAGGTAGACCTATGTTTTTTCTTCACAAATAGGGCAGTGAATAAAATATGTTCTGCTTCCAGTTTTACCTTTAAGGACTATATGAACTAGTATTTTAAAAGTGTTTCTTGGGTGGCTTTATTCTCAGTAAATTCAGAGGAGCGGGGCCCATTACAGGTCGCCACAAGTTTAGCTTTAAAAAGGTTCATATGTTACTGGAGTTATCGAATTGAGTTGGCAGAACTCTGTATATAATTAATAATTGCTGGGATGCAGGTTGAATGATCGTTCTGAATGAAAGATAATCAAAACAAGAAATGCATTACAAATCATATTATAATCTGACATGCGATAAATTACAGTTAGCCTATTTACTTTATTAGCGTCGTCAATTAACAAATCATGAAAACTCCCCGTGAGTTAAAATAATTAAAGCACATCTATCTATACAGAACTAAACTGGATTTACTGGTTATAATTCCTTTTAACGTCTGCAAAATTAATTTACGCGTCAAGTATATTAGGAAATACTTTTAACTGTAACATTAGTTTGCACTAGAACTTTGAAAATGGGTTTATTTAATAAGGTTAAATTTACACCACAATCCAATGAAATAAATTGAAATAACTAGACCACTGATCACTCGAAGCTAATGTATAAATTACCGTCTGCACAGAAAGAATACACTCCAATAGTCAACGAAGGTAGATGAAATCTAGCAGGAATCCGACTATGCTAGTGAAACTAGGATTCTGTCAGAACGAACAATAAAATGCAGTTTTCGGAGTTCTTTATTTATACTTCTCAAATGTAACTTAAATAGGACGTGTTAGATTTTCACACCCTTCTTGAAGTCGAGCAGAATCCGAGGTACCTCGCCGTTGTGTTAACCGCTGCGATTCCTCCGTTTCCCCCGGTGTACCGATTTTCTTCGTCTCAGGCTGCTCGCATGAGAGTGCGAAAAAATTCTCGAGAAGCTAACTACGTTAGCTGGGAGTTCCCTGATTTCTTTAGATCGTATACCGCCCCACGCTGAATTCTGAAGATCAGCCTGTCTTTGATCCAGCGTGTAAAATTCTCGTGGAAATGCTGCATGCGGGTTAAAGTTACAACAGATGATCAGGGGTTCTAAAGTTATGAGAGGCCAATATTCTGTTGTCATCCATCGAGTCAGGGAAATTCATTTGTCATACTTAGACGTACGTCACAATGAGTAAACACTTTTATTCCAAAAGTCGCAAAAATGAAACCACCTGCACACAAGACCTACGACGATTAGCTTATTCACTACCATGTAACCCGCCAAAACATAATAAGAAACGAACTATGTTGTACCCGACCTGCTGAATGTCCTGATGACGGCACAAATTCTACTGTGGTCATCTTATATCTGTCCATTCCATTTCAATTTCATTGGATCTTTGTAATCCAACTTGTCATGCTTTATAGCCAATGGTCAATGGCCAATGGTCAATGCACCATTTAAAAAAAAACTGACAAGCATTCTTACTGTTTTAATTGTTGATATTTTGTTGATGGTATTTTGTCATTAAAGGTTTCAGTAAAACCATGCGTATGTAAGGAATAAACTAACTTCTTAATAGAAAAACAAGTAACAAATACCCACACACTAGATCTACGTCCTCTAATTTATTCATAGTTGCATAATATGTTTCCGGCAGGCTTCGGTGACAACAAACAGACAGAACCATGTTTACGCTGGCGTCGACTGCGTGGCCGACAGACTTCTCTGCCAAGCAAATAAGGTTAAGCAGGTTCCAATGCTCAGACTGTATTCAAAAGGCTTTGAAGTGGGGACCTTAAGGGATGTGAAGACCGTCACAACGGAAACAATACGACAATTTGTGGAGCTGGCTCCACTTTTGGATCGTCCGAGAGGTGCCGCACCTTAATCAACGAGTGGAACAGCCGCATTTCACATGGAAAACGTCGCGCTCCTCGGCCAGTTATATCAGCCAGGTCTGATATTTTGAACAAACAAGCTAAGACAGATCACGTGTCGCTTTAGTCTAGAGCGAGAAAGGTTCTATACCAGCTATACGCCGCAGGAAATCTAACCTGACCCTGTTACTTCTACAGCATCGTGAAATTAAGATATCAGAAAGGACGGCAGCTAGAAACAAACAAATTACTATGTGCCTTGCTAACAATCCAAGTAGATATCTCTTATGCCGACAGATCTACCCAGGTATTTTAAATTATAATTTACTATATTTCATTACAAAATTATAATTAAACATGTCAACGATAGGAAAACGATACAAGTTTTATTTTGTTTTCACCTACAATTTTGTTTGGCCATGTTTTTAACTGTGAGTTGCATTCTTTGATATAGAAGCCACATACATACATGTTTCTAGACTTTATGAGCCAGATACGAGGTGTTCAGTAGTTAGGGCTGTAACACCAGTATATAAGTGTAAAAATTTACGATAAGATGAGGTGGTCCGGGAAAGTTAGGAGAAAAAATAAACAGTTGGAAAAGTTGGAAGCAAATTAAAGGTTTAGTTTACAATGAAGAAGAAAAAGACTAAAGTTAACAATGCGTCCAACAAATGACCACTTAGCGGAGTAAGTAAATGATAAAAGAAAAAAAAATCATATTCAAGAAGAAAAGATATCGACACGGTAGCGAGGGGTAGTAACGGAAATCATAAAAGGAGAAAAGAGGAATTAAAAGAAAGTAGAAGATCAATGGGCAGATGATTGAGAAGTACAATCTTAAGTAATATATTAACAACAACCCTTTGCCCGCCTCACATCGCGTGTTTGGGGAAAATCTAAACTCACAATGAAGACCAAAGCTGCGGTATATAATGCCTGCGTCACCAGCACACTCCTATATGGCAGCGAGACCTGGACGACCTATGCTAAGCAAGAAAGAAGGCTCAATACCTTCCATTTGCGGTGTCTACGCCGCATCCTCGGCATCTCGTGGAAAGATAAAGTGACAAATGTCGAGGTGTTGTCACGTGCTGGCCTTCAAAGTATGTATACGCTTCTTAGACAGCGCAGACTTCGCTGGCTTGGCCATGTTCGCCGCATGGAAGATGGTCACATCCCAAAAGATATCTTCTACGGACAATTAGCAGATGGCAAGAGAACAGTTGGGCGACCACAGCTAAGGTTCAAAGATGTGTGCAAGAGAGATATGAGGGCACTGGACATGGATCCAGCAACATGGGAGGATGAAGCTGCCGATCGCACTAAGTGGCGATGCTATTTACGGCGCCACCTCCGATTGGGCGAAGAGAGGCTCACACAAGAAGCAGAGGTGAGGAGAAAACGTCGAAAGGAGCACCAGGAAAATAAGCAGCTGAGGGCTGTCACCTCAGGGGCGCATTCCCATAGTCAGTTATGACTGAAGGGGCTATTATTATTATAACAACAACACCACAACATTGGTAACCAGGTCAGATGGCAATGCTGGAACTCTTAAGCGACATGTCATCTTCACGTCGGACCGATTAGTGTTGAACAATCCAGTTTTTAATTTCCCATGAAAAGAAAAAGCCATTTACAACGGTAGCTACATCACTTATGGTCTGTTAGAGAGGAAACGTAGCGTGTTGCCAAGACAAGAAAATTTAATCTGCATTCATTTAACTAGCGGGTGCCATGTTGACAGCACCTCTATTAGAATTATTGATGAATTTATTCCATTCTATCATTTCTCTGTTCACCTTTTATGTAACCACTCCTGCAGTAAAGCGTTGATGTACTCTAGTAGCTGTGACTTCTGTAGCAACTGGCTTTAGAGGATGATGATCCCAGCTCCATGAACAATCTCACACTAGTGGCCATTTACGACACGCCTAAGGCAGTAGTACTTCTATTCCTGCGGTTATCTTGTCAAAGACATAAGAGAACAACATAGGAACTGAATAATTCTTCTTGAGGTACCATGGTTGGTGGCGTAGGTGATATTGTCTCTTCATTACTTCGTCTCCAGTACTATTTATAAATTTTGTTGTTACATTCTAAACATGCCATGATGTCAAACTATCCACTAAGTATCTCTTCTCATTGTATTCCTGTATCTCCTTTTCCTGTTGTGAAGATATATTCCAGCTTTCTTCATTTCATAAGTAGATCGCTTCTATCGAACATGAAGAATTGGCTTCTTTCAGTATAACCTCATTACACTTTCTAGCTATGAATATGTTTAACATACTTCTGTAAAAACCACATCTCTAAGGCCTCTAATGCTTTTCTTACTTGTGTATAATTGTCCAGGACTTACTCCAGTATTTCAGTATTGGTTCTGTATAACACTGAAGACCTCTCTTACTTCCATTGACAAGGAATTGTTGCATAAATTACTTTGCATTTTATAGAATGCTGTTTGTGCCTGAGCTATTCTGCTCTTCACTTCTGCGATGCATCTTCCATCCGTTGTTATTAACTTGGCCAGGTATTTGAATTTATTGGCCTGTTTTAAAACTGTTCTATTTACTTTGGTAGAGTGCACTCCATAGAAGTCATTTTTAAGACGTCCACTAATTCCGTCTTGTTTTGCAATTTAAAGAAAAAAAATAATCAAACACATTTTCTTTTAAATTTAAAAGGCATTTATTTTCACTTTGTGTCACTACAGTATCGATAATTAGAAGTAGATGGACATATCGTCTAACAAGCACAGATTGATGGAACTAAATCAGCATCAACCAAGAACGCTGGTGATTAAATAAAAAAAAAGATATACGTACACAAAACATCAAACCACAGTAACAAGGCATTCTTTAGACAGGACACGAGAGAGTGCGAGAAAAATGGACAGGGCAAAGAGATAATGGTTGACAGCTATAGAAGATAAGGAAACAAATGACAACACACTATAGGTTGAAATCTTTATTAGTGGCACGTCAACTAGCTCTGGAGTTCGTGTCTTTCCATTTCACACAGTCGCTGGTCTTTTCATCAACTTTGTCTTCATTATCGTCCCGTGTTTTTTGATGAGATGTATTTTTCTCTCTTCTTCCAAGTTGAATTTCTGAGCTGAATATACCAGTTGTCACCAGATTCTCATATTTCTATATTCTCATATTTCTATATTCTCATATTTCTATATTCTCATGAAGTTTCATGGGGATCACCAGCAAATTCAAGTTCGGATCATAATTTTTTTATTTTTTTTGTATGCAGAACTTAGTACTTGCTCTTCTGTCTTGTTTTGTTTTTGTCCTAACCTATTCCTAGTGGCCGTAATATAATAAATTCTCCTAGTTGTTTGTCACAGCCAGAATTATTATCTATTATCCAATCGTGTAGTATCGTCTTGCTGATGTCTTCTCGTTTCTTGTGGCTTTATCCACAGCATTCTTGCTGTCTGAGCAGCATCCTGTTGATAACGTGAAGGCATTCGTCTGATTTTATTTCTTGGGACGTTCTATTTGCTTTTTCTTTTCGTTTGGCTGCCCAAGGTATCCGAGGCATCCTTCTATGGAACAACACCTCTGCTACCACTCATTCATTTCTTCCATCTGATATGTTTCAAGGTCGCGCAGACAAGAACCATATATAGAATGGTTACAACATAGTTATTGCCCCTCTCTTGCTGCCAGTGAAGACAGTTCTATCATGTGAGAAAGTTTTACGTGTTGTGGCAGCAGGTTTTACTTTTAGCTACTTGTTCTTTCGTCCCGTATAGTTCCCGTATAGTTGCCGTATAGTTCCCGTATAGTTGCCGTATAATTTCCGTATAGCTCCCGTATAGTTCCCGTAATGTTGCAGGGGGTCTATGAATACACAAATGTAGACTACTACTACTGTCCCCTCATGCGTGTCGTACCAGGCTACTACTGTCCCCTCATGCGTGTCGTACCAGGCTACTACTGTCCCCTCATGCGTGTCGTACCAGGCTACTACTGTGCCCTCATGCGTGTCGTACCAGGCTACTACTGTCCCCTCATGCGTGTCGTACCAGGCTACTACTGTCCCCTCATGCGTGTCGTACCAGGCTACTACTGTCCCCTGATGCGTGTCGTACCAGGCTACTACTGTCCCCTCATGCGAATCGTACCAGGCTACTACTGTCCCCTCATGCGTGTCGTACCAGGCTACTACTGTCCCCTCATGCGTGTCGTACCAGGCTACTACTGTCCCCTCATGCGTGTCGTACCAGGCTACTACTGTCCCCTCATGCGTGTCGTACCAGGCTACTACTGTCCCCTCATGCGTGTCGTACCAGGCTACTACTGTCCCCTCGTGCGTGTCGTACCAGGCTACTACTGTCCCCTCATGCGTGTCGTACCAGGCTACTACTGTCTCCTCATGCGTGTCGTACAAGGCTACTACTGTCCCCTCATGCGTGTCGTACCAGGCTACTACTGTCCCCTCATGCGTGTCGTACCAGGCTACTACTGTCTCCTCATGCGTGTCGTACCAAGCTACTACTGTCCCCTCATGCGTGTCGTACCAGGCTACTACTGTCCCCTCATGCGTGTCGTACCAGGCTACTACTGTCCCCTGATGCGTGTCGTACCAGGCTACTACTGTCCCCTCATGCGAATCGTACCAGGCTACTACTGTCCCCTCATGCGTGTCGTACCAGGCTACTACTGTCTCCTCATGCGTGTCGTACAAGGCTACTACTGTCCCCTCATGCGTGTCGTACCAGGCTACTACTGTCCCCTCATGCGTGTCGTACCAGGCTACTACTGTCTCCTCATGCGTGTCGTACCAAGCTACTACTGTCCCCTCATGCGTGTCGTACCAGGCTACTACTGTCTCCTCATGCGTGTCGTACCAGGCTACTACTGTCTCCTCATGCGTGTCGTAACAGGCTACTACTGTCCCCTCATGCGTGTCGTACCAGGCTACTACTGTCCTCTCATGCGTGTCGTACCAGGCTACTACTGTCCCCTCATGCGTGTCGTACCAGGCTACTACTGTCCCCTCATGCGTGTCGTACCAGGCTACTACTGTCCCCTCATGCGTGTCGTACCAGGCTACTACTGTCCCCTCATGCGTGTCGTACCAGGCTACTACTGTCTCCTCATGCGTGTCGTACCAGGCTACTACTGTCTCCTCATGCGTGTCGTACCAGGCTACTACTGTCTCCTCATGCGTGTCGTACCAGGCTACTACTGTCCCCTCATGCGTGTCGTACCAGGCTACTACTGTCTCCTCATGCGTGTCGTACCAGGCTACTAATATGAGGTTGTCCATGAGGCTGGCAACCTCAATCTGTAAAACAAGTTGCCATAGAAACCATTGCTATGACAGCATGTGACTGCTTGGTGGAGGCTTCCTACAAGGGGACAAGCTGCAGTGCGGCTCTATACTCGCTGAGGAGCGTCAGGGGAAGCGATGATTATGATTCTTTCAGTCATTTCTGTTAGGGAACTGGCCTCGAATGTTTTCACAAGTCCATCATAGTTAGAATGACAAATTAGACATTACAAGTCCACTGTAAGCTACAGCTCTTGAAATATGCTTGGGAAATAAACAAAATAATGTTGATGCTGATAAGTTGAAAATGAAAGAGTACATCACGAACTTCTAGCACAGGAACACATCACAAGGGTCTCAACTCAAGCTGCGCTGATTAGGTGTGAGTTGTTTCTATTGACTGATTAATCATAGCTGTCACAACTCACACGGCATGGAATAAAAGAGTCAAATTCTAAGGTTCCACTCTTTGAAATTAATTGTAGTCACCTACATAATTCCACATTGAGCAGTAATATTATAACCTTTCTGTTTCTTAAAGATCATAGGCTGTCAACATACGTATGTCACGACTTCATGTCACGTGCCATCAGAAACTCATTAATATATAGATCCCAAGGGAGCATGCTTTCTTAAAACCACGCTATTCATTATGATATACTCAAAACACACTTTGACGGTGGTGGTGATGGTACAATAGTAATGATGGTTGTGATGATGTTTGCATTGATGAAGAAAAAAATAATAGTAACTGAACGAACGAACGAACTTTATTTTCAAATGGTTGAGAATTGGGCACACAGGCCCGTCTAACATTCTGCCCTTCTTTTTTCTCACCCTTCATACTGAATTCATTCATTCGCATATGCATTTTACTTATCAATTTCAAGGAATTCAACGTTGTAAAGTAAAATAATAACATAGCCCACTCATATTAATATTAATTACTTATAAGCATGACATAACATATGTTGAAAAGTACTAAACATCGTCATTAGAATCTACGGTTGATAACATAAGAAAAGATAATCAGATTACGGGGGAATATAATCATAATTCAGAAAGTATTCAAAAAGTCTATGATTGTATGAATAGGGACTGAGGTTGTTTCTTATAAAAATGTAGTCAACTACATAATTTCTAATCGGGTATCTTTATAGAAATGTCAGTGCAGGAAACATCTGGTATGACAATTTCACTACTGTGATGGACAAAGTATTTACCACTGCCAAAGAAATTATTCGTTTGGGCGACTTCAACATTGACATGCATAACACAAACCAAACGTGGGAAAACATCATACTATCTTACAACTTAAAACAAATAGTCAACCAGCCTACCAGGGTAACAACAACATCATCCACAACAATTGACCACATCTACGTCACAAGTACAGAAAACATTCTAGAATGCTCTGATCCTATTATAGCAATGATTGACCACTATCCAATATGTTGCACGTGGTCAAAGAATAAATACAAAGCTCCCAGAAATAAACATATAAGTATTACATTTAGAAGTTTCAAAAACTTCAACCATGAACTATTTTTACATGATTTACGAGCTGCACCTCTAGCCAGTGTTTACCAGCTTTCTGATCCCGATGACGCCATAGCTCATTGGACACGTATCTTTCATTGTGTGTTTGATAACAATGCACCAGATAAAGAAGTTCGTGTGAAACGACAGATCAAATCTCCTTGGATCACACAAGCAGTGCTAGAAGCCATGAGGCAGCGAGATCGAACACACAGAAATAAGGACTTTAACGCATACAGAGCACAAAGAAACAAGGTACAATGGTGCCACAAAAGTAGTCGGTTCGTGATAGTTTGTGAATCACATCGTGAAGATGTTCGTGATAGTTTGTGAATCACATCGTGAAGATGTTCGTGGTAGTTTGTAAGAAGATGAGTATGTAAACGAAGATGAGAGTGATCATTTTCGTTAATGGATGGTGAAGATGAGATGGTGAAAATAATAATACTGATGGTGACAGTTCTTATAATGGTGGTATTGATAACGAGTGTAGCGGTGGTGATGATGATGATACCGATAATAAAGATGATAATCGCACAGAGGATAATAACCATGCTGATACCTGAGATGATAATGATGATTCCAACTACAAAAAATAACTGAGCCAAGTAATAGAAACACGCTGATATAGGTTCTTAAACAGACGATGATAACCAAGAGTGTTGAGGTCATTGTGATACCAAAGTGTTTTAAAGTGATTTGTATGTTATTGTTATACAGAATTGACATCATTGCACTCCAGGCAAACCCATAGGTGCTCCATCTCCCTCAGTATATGTCGAAGAGTGTGATTGCTAACTGATCCTGTTGCTCGCGGGTTGTATTCACGACAAATGCATCCTCTCATACGCCCATCTCTGCTACGCTTACGTTTGATGCCAAAATCCAACAGTCTTAACCTTGATGATGTCATTCTGTAACAGACAATCATTAATTGTTCTCACTGCCTCTCCCTTATCCATATCCAGTGTCCCTCCTGTGGGTGGTCGTGATGCTAGTTGTCACGAGAGGGTAGATGTTATTGAAATTAATAAAGATATCTTGGACACAAAGTTGTATCAGGTGATACCAGGATAGTACCAGAGTCTGGTCTTATAAGTAATACCCCCTTCTCTGAAAAGAGTAATGGTGTATAGATATCAAAGGTAGGATCAAGCTGTATAAGTTCCTAGAGAAGATGGTAATATATTACTCTAAGTCCTACTTGCCCCTCCCCAGATCCTCCTCTGTTAATTGTATTATTATTATTATTAACTCTGCTAGGGGTATTAACTAATCTATCTACCAAAAAGAACTGTAACTTAAAGAATTTAAGTAAGTCTGCTGGTAAATATTTACAATTTATTTTTACAGATTTTCATTTCTGTTTGGAAATTCTTCAAGAAAATCAAATTTTAAATACATCATTTAAATAAATAAACATTTGAAAATAGTTCTAAATTAGCACAAGTCACCCAAGTTGTAGCAAGTCCCTTGCACTTGGTTAAACTAGCTGTTTGTAAAATATCTATGTCTTTATAACACTGTTATTTCACTGTCATTTGATTTAGGCTATCACTGACTATACTTATGCCCACCAAAAGTCATAATAAAATATGTCTTTATTAGAATCTTGATTTTAATATAGTGGTGTCATCAGGATACTCTGAACAGTAGCCTTGTTTGGCCACTTATCTTGGTGTATTGAAGTCTATCACACTCCTGACATGGAAGGTAAAGTCACATGAAGTTCCTCCAGGCCGTGGATACTGGGTAACTGGCCCTATAGACAACAAGGGCGCTCGCACCACAGGGCCCAGCAGCAGTGGCTGACTCTTTAAAGTGTGTGTGGGTGACAGAAAAAAACCTGAAACATATTGGATTAACCACTATATTCTCTATCACTATCCCTTTATTATAGATGTAGGGGATGTGCGACAGTTTTCAGACAAGGTGCTAGCAGACGCACAGGGCACAATAGCAGTAACAACCAAATCCAGTTCACTGTGAATACAATTTTCCTCTAAATCCTTAGTTAGAGCCATTTGTCTATGATCCGCCTCCATACAATGATTAGGTATTGTATAAAATACTAAGTAATAGCTTAAACAATACAGTAATACATTTCCTTTCATCCTTTCCTTTGTTCCTGGTGTGTGTCTCATTCCATCAAGAAATAATTCTTTAAATGCTTTTCGAAAACTATAGACACACTTTTCTGCTGCCAGTCGTAATTTATTTGAATATTCACAGGCTTTTCTTTTGCCTCCAGAAATTTACACAGTAGTTCAAACACATCTACACACATTCCTAGCGCCCACTGTACTTAATCAATAGAAATACATATAATTATATACATGTATATATTCTTTCTTACCATCAAGTAAATACAGTCGAGCTGGTAATGGTACGCAGTCTGCTCTCAGATGCAAAAGGCAAAGAAGTCTCTCTCTGACAGAACTCGCGCTGTCGCTGTATTTGAAATTTTAGTATGGCCTATTTCCATTTAGAGCATGTCATATATATATATATATATATATATATATATATACATATATATATATATATATATATATATATATATATATATATATATAGGCCAAGGCCGGACGACAGAGAGGGTTTTTCTGCTAATGTGTGTTTTGTGTTCCAAAATGCAGGTACACGTCGGTTCAGCTGTACAAATCTAAAAAACTAGTAATCTACATATCCTCCTTATTCCTGGACCGATTTCCTTCATCTTAGGCTTAAATTACACCCTGAATTATTCTTTATCTATCTAGATAATAGTCTTTTACTATCATACTACCGTCTTTTCCTAGACGTAGCCTAAACAACAAAATTTTTGACTTGCCTTATGACTCGATGCAGTCCATTCAAGATTTCTTCCGTCCTACCTTATTTCCCGTGGAAATCTTTGCACACACTATCAGATGAACATTCCTATTATAGAATTCTTGATCTCTGCCATTCTGTACTTCGCTCCTAAGTCTGTAGCTTACCTTCAATTGAAACAAGGTTACACAGATCTGAGCTCGCCATTGTTTAAGCAGTACGTTTGTAACACGATACATGCAGTATGACGCACTGTTTTGGTCAGAATGCCGTTTTTGTTAATTCGACTTCACGACACTAGTCTGTCAGATTTTTCATTACCGCGCAGCCCTGAATGACCACGACAGTAGATCCATACCAAGTCCTGCAGATTTGAAGCGTCTGTGAACGTTTACCAGTCATGCCTTAGCCAACCATTTTGAACCTTTTGAAGCATTGACTAAGAGTCTGATACAATGACATCCTTTGTTAATGAAGTTTCAGTTAGCCACCCTAAAGCTGCAGTAGCTGCCTCTACCTCCATTCTCATATTGCACTTTGTTATCTTGAAAGCCCCTCTATGTTCGGTAACGATTCTGCCCTTTACCGTAGCAGAGAAGCCACAATCTGATCTCTCACTCAGATCACAGACCAATCTGGATACACAATGGCATCATTATCCCCGGCGTGATCATGTATTAGCTGATTAATTTCTAGTTCTGCTTTCCCATTGCCCCAAGTTCTACACGCTCCGTGAAGGATGATGATGGCTTGCTGGTTGTTAATTCAGTTCTCATTATTTGTATCATTTCATATCAAATAACATCTTGCTGAAAATAATAAAGTAAGGCAGAGGTAAAGGCAAACGTAGAAAAGACAGCGATGTAAGTGCCAGATGGACTGGAAGGTGTATATCAGAGTGTACCGTTAAGACTAGATAATGAAGGCTAGAGACAAATCAGAGCTTACGTTGGATGCAAACATGGCAGTTAACGAGATCAATGACACGAATTGTAAACATTAAAATGAAGAGGCCGCTTCAATAATTCAATAGGGAATAATACACTTAAGGCCCCTTGTAACTATCGGGGGTCTCTTATGAGACAGGGGAAGATTAGGACTAATGTTTTCTCAGGCATGTCGTAGAAGGTAAATAACATGGGACTAGCGAACTCATCATGTAAAGCTAGTTACTACAGATGACTGCAAGACCATGTTTTGTCTAGGCTTTCTCCAAAGGAGTGTCGCGAGAGGTTTAGATGTTATTAAAGAATAAGATATCCTGGACATAAAGGTGTATCAGATGATACCAGGATAGTGCAAGATAAGAGTCTGGTCTTATCAGTAATACCCCCTTCTCTGAAGACAGTAAGGGTGTATAGACACAAAGGTAGGGTCAAGCTATGTAAGTTCCCAGAGAAGATGGTGATGTAGTACTCTTGAGTCCCTAACTGTTACCTCTCCTGATCCGCCTCTGTGATTATGGTATTTAATATTGTGATAGGGTGGGCGAAATGGCGATGATGATTATATTGTGATGTGTGATCACTCTCTTTTCACACTCGCACCGACCCGAACAACAATAAAACTCTTGATTCTGAGGCAGGGGCTGTATTTATTTTTACAACCCATTCAGTGACTAAGAGCACACTGAAGCAAACATTAAACAAATAAACCAACGAACATAACAAAACACCCAGCTAGTGCTCAGTTCCTAGTAATCCTGAAACGCAAACAAAGCACGGGCTAGTTAAAATCACTGTTGAATAACGATACTCTCACCTGTCAAACAGTCCTTCCATGCCACCTGACATCCTCAACTATCACATACGCACACACTCATGCGTGTCGTCCAATGCGACTGGTAAGGTGTTGTGCATGGGGCTGGCAATCTCACCATGTAACACAGATTGCTACCGAAACCACTACTGCAAGGGCACACTCAACTATCACACACACATACTCATGCATGTCGTCAATGAGACTAGTATGGTGTTGTGCATGAGGCTGGCAATCTCACCATGTAACACAGATTGCTACTGAAACCACTACTGCACGAGCATATGAATACTTCATGCAGAGGCAAACCACACTGGTGGCCCCATGCTCCCTGAGGAGCGGAGAAGAGAAATATATATCTCCAAGTGAGCCCACGTGCTCTCAAACCATTCTACACATAACCATAATTTAATAATAATAACATGGACATAAAATACTATTCTTCAACTACATGTACATCAAATACTCTCAATAATAAGAGTAAACCACCACCTCGAACTAATTCATCCCAATATTCGTCACTGCCCTCTGAACATGTCGTAAGTGGCGACTGGTGCGCCTGGTAACAAGCGTGTCGTATATGACTCCTGATGAGATTGGGAACTCACCACACGAAACACATCGTTACCGTTACCGAAACAACCACAGCAATAGCCTCAAAATGCTTATTGTGGGCCTGTAATGGACACCAGCTGCATTGGTGTTTCCATGCTCCGCTGGGAACAACCAGAGAAACACATGTCTCAACGTGCCTACGCACCAAGGAGTGGCTCTAATCTCCCCAGAAATCTAAATGGCTATTCTCACTTCAAAGTAACCCATAAATATATACAGTAGAATAATCAACAATCGTGACATACACTTAATTACTCTTACAATAAAGAATAAAATATAATTACTCTTGACTTAACACTAAAACTAAATTCGTCACCACGTGGCCTCCCGGCTGCCATCTTGATATTTTTGCTACCAGGTTGATATTATCTTAATTCACGTGAAATAGCTTCATACCATATTTGCCTTTCTGATAAATAAAATAATCGCTCTTAAACTTTCACATCTATCAATCTATTTAGACCTAATTCACTAAACATTAAAACAGACTCGTGCTGAATATAATTTCAGACTTATAGAACACGAATGCTAAATTCTACAAAATGCGCTAAGAATTACAGCTCACGTGCTCTGGTCCATCTGCTACCTACACCGGTCACCTCGTCGTTTGCTCTCTCGTCTGGGCTAATACTAGGAAAGGTTGCTGCTGGCTCGCTATTTCTTTATATATACCGCTAAGCCTAAACACTCAACTTAGTCCGCGCTGCGCAGATTAATTTAGCCACTTAAATGACACTCGCGATATTTGCTTTATCAGGCACGAAAACACAGATATGGCACACAATTATCAAATATATCACACGACTACCAAATATAGCACACGACTTTGCACGAAAATTAATTATTAGGCTTTATTATGGCCTTTTCATCAATCGTGAAGACTTTTTACATCCCAGCATGCTGCGCGCACATTGAAAATATATGGGCGTTAAATCTGCCATGACCAATGAAGGGGGGGGGGGCCTCCGAGGTGTCTTTACGGCCCCATCACAATATGTTTCTGACTCTGCTAGGGGTAATTTAAATAACTATATTCACCAACAAGAACTGTAATTCAACTTAATAAATTTAAGAAAGTTCATTCAATTGTAGAATTTTTTATTATTATTCTTATAAGTTTATAGAAACACTATACTATTTTGGTCATTACAAACTGGATGAGTATATGTCTTTTGTGAGTATGGATAAGCTGCACTGTTGCCGTAAGCAACTTATCTGTGTCACTGCAGATGGCTCTCTTAGATGCTGGATAGACTCTTCAGATGAATTCTCCAGCAGTTACAGACATTCTGACTGGCCTGCTATCACAGACTGGCACTGCTTTTGTTGCAACGTTAGTAAGAGAAGCCTCTTCTGATTTGGAGACTTTTGGTTTCACGATTAAACCTGCAATGAATTCAAACGCAATCCCTGTATTTTTATATCCATATCCCTCTTATGACACAGATGGGGACGATAGACAGTTTCAGATTAGCGTGCTAGCAGATGCACAAGGTATAGTATAGCATCAACAATCATTTTAATTCGCAGTGATCACAATTTACTTCTACCTTCTTAATTATAAGTATTTTCCCATGATTTGCATCCATACAATAATTTGGTTGTGGGTAAAACTATTAAGTAATATGTCAAACGATACTGTGAATCAACCCCTTTCATCTTTCTTTATGTTCCTGTTAGGTGTCTCATTCCATTCAAGAAATACTTTTTTGAATACATTTCCCAACTTACAGACACAATTAGCCATCTTTCTCAATATTTAAATATTTCCGAAGGCGGGCTTTGCCTCTAGAAGTACACATGAGCCTGTAAGTTTCATCAGAAGACACAGTCCATTCCTACCACATCTATATACGTCGTATCGCACAGTTGGATTAATCAATATAATTACACACAATTATATACATTTATATATACATAGATTCGTTCTTACCCTCAGGTACACACACAGAGTAGCCCTCAATGGTTGATTAAGGTCTGCTAATAAGTGCAGAAGGCAAACGCTGGCATTAATATATGCTCTGCTTTCCCCGCTCTCTGTGTTTTTCAAATCGTGACTGACCGGAGTTTGTTAGGCAAGTCTATTTATAGTCTGACCTCGGACGTAAGAGATGAAATCTCCTAGGAATGCAATAATTATCCAAAAATGTGTGTACAGTTTTGCCTTTTGTACAATGTAGGGAAATTACTTTTTTAATTATCGTCGTTATTCCTGATGCGAATTTAGTCAATTAAAGTTTACCTTATACTTAGAATCAGGCTTTACATATCTATATAATAATCTTTTTGGTTACTACTTGCATTTTCTGTTATGCATAGTTTAAACAGCTAAACTTAGGCCAACCTGAAGCTTCGAATGCATTTAACCTAAGATTTCTCCCGTTCTATAATAGTATTAGTAAAAGTATTACTACTTACGGGTAGAGTAACATCCCTAATATTGTTTTGATAACCTCTGCCATGTGGTACTTCTTCCATACTTCTGTAGTAAAATTCCGAAGTTAATCATGTTACACAAATAGGGTCTGGCCATCTTTATTTTCCCAGCAGTTGTAAACACAGGACATAAAAAGCGTTTTCATTGGTCGGTGTATCATATCTTTTTACAATGTATGGCGCGCCGTAGGACCAGAGTTATTAGAATTCGTGATGTGAAACAGACGTCATTTCTCGACAAGGAGCTAGTTGTAATGGTGGTTCCATGTTAGATATGGATCAAATCAGAAATCGGTGATCAATACAGTTATGGTTTTTTTAAGATTATAAGACTTTTATATCTAAAGTGCAAGTAACCCGTCAAAACGTTTATGTTTTCTCAACAACAAACATGTGGGATGGGGAAGGAACGGGCGAGAAGTAAAAATAATAAAGACATGTTCTGGCCATATAATTTTCCTCTTACAAATTAAAGTCAGTTTTGTATTTGTATTTTTCCCATCTCAAAGTTGACGACGTTGATGACATGAACGAGAATTTAATGCCCAAGCGAATGTACAAGGCAGCGAGTATGAGGTTGTGCACTGTGCTGGAAACCTGATCATGTAGAACAGACTCTGCTACGGAAACTACAACTGCTCACGTATTTGACTACTTAATGCAGGTTTCCTGTGATCGACTACTGTTGTGGCACCCTTGTAGCTAGTTCAGTTGATAATGAAATAACGATGACGAATCTCCAAGTTCTTCTTTATATGATCTAGATCTGAAGATACCCTAGCTACGTCACGGTTGATGGTATCACTATATCAGCACATGTCATAATAATAATAGCTGTTTTTCATTTTTTTAAATCATGTGACTATTCGGTCAAAATTTTCTTACAATAATTTTTGATATTATACGCAGTATACTGACATTGGTTTCTAGAGTAGGAGTTGGACCGGCCTGGTATCGGGCTGAGGGCGCACCATGGAATGTAATGGTATGCGGTCAGAACAATCCAGAAAGCAATGGCAAACTACTGGAAGTACAATGCCAAGAAATCCATAATGGCTAATCTAAATATTACGGTGGACCTCGGACATCACACAGAGTCTGATTGTATCTTTGGCAGGTCGACGCCCAGAATCGTGATGCGTTCAGAGCGTCAGTGATAGAGACAACGTTCAGGAGAGAATACGTCACATGATTATATATATATATACATATATATATATATATATATATGTATATATATATATATATATATATATATATATATATATATATATATATATATATATATATATATTAGCAATAACCTGTCAACATTGACAGGTTATAAATTATAGTGTGTTGTTTCTGTTACATGTATTACAAACGGAACTGTCACTACTTTGTTCATTTCATTGCAGGCGACTGTCATTAGATATTTGTAGTGAAAACTATATGGATGTATTAAATATGAAGACATGGAGTAACCTTACCTAAATGACATGTGGAGCAATAATAATGATCTAATGGACCGTAAATTGACTAAATAACTAACATTTCTTTTATTACAAAATGTCTCTTAATTGTTCGTGCATCTTTTAAAATCTTGCCCTGGTCGGCTTATAAGGGAAACCATACAATTATTGTCAACATTCAACCAGTTGCACCCCCTTAGCTGTGGTTGAAAGTTAATGTACTCTCTCGAAAACAGAAAAAGTGTAATAAAAGGAATAATAGGAAAAGCAAACGACAGTGTGCAAAGTGTGACTGACCGACGGACAGACCGAAGTACTTACGAAGGGAATTGTGGTATTGATATATATATATATATATATATATATATATATATATATATATATATATATATATATATATATATATATATATATATATATATATATATATATATATATATATATATATATATATATATATATATATATACAGTATCTGACAACGGTGTTCTTAACCGGTGGTCCACATGAATGGTTTCTAGGGGGTACGTGTATGTAACATAGAATGTATAAGGCAAAATGACTTATTGTGCTTTTATGTAAATTGTTGTAAAAGTGATCTAAAGTCTTAATAGGACAATGACAGGAGTCCATAGCGTGTCCTTGTCCGATTAAGGCTATGGATCACTTAATCGGACAATTAAAGTGGCCCATAGCCTTAATCGGACAATCAAAGCTGTTTATAGCCTTAATCGGACAATCACATGGGTACATAGTCTTAATCAGACACTCTGGTATACGAGTTAAACATATTGTTTACTATCTGGACATGTTGGTTTCAAGCTGTTGCTAATGTCCTGTCAGCAATAACTCCTTTTTTATGATGCATTTACTTTCGTTTGATGTCTATTTATTATCTAATGCAGTGAAAGTCACTCTTCACTTCTGTATTGGTATTTTAAAAACTTATTTTCATTTTCTCAAACTTTGCCTGGACACACAGACGACTTGACATCTTGGATGGATGTGTCTCCAAGTGCTGCCTGGACACATAGACGACTTGACATTTTGGATGGATATGTCTTCAAGTGCTACCTGGACACATACACGACTTAACATCTTGGATGGATATGTCTCCAAGTGCTACCTGGACACATTGACGACCTGACATCTTGGATGGATATGTCTCCAAGTGCTACCTGGACACATTGACGACTTGACATCTTCGATGGATATGTCTCCAAGTGCTACCTGGACACATAGACGACTTGGCATCTTGGATGGATATGTCTCCAAGTGCTGCCTGGACACATTGACGACTTGACATCGTGGATGGATATGTCTCCAAGTGCTACCTGGACACATTGACGACTTGACATCTTGGATGGATATGTCTCCAAGTGCTACCTGGACACATAGACGACTTGACATCTTGGATGAATATGTCTCCAAGTGCTGCCTGGACACATAGACGACTTGACATCTTGGATGGGTATGTCTCCAAGTGCTGCCTGGACACATTGACGACTTGACATCTTGGATGGATATGTCTCCAAGTGCTGCCTGGACACATTGACTACTTGACATCTTGGATGGATATGTCTCCAAGTGCTACCTGGACACATTGACGACTTGACATCTTGGATGGATATGTCTCCAAGTGCTACCTGGACACATAGACGACTTGACATCTTGGATGAATATGTCTCCAAGTGCTGCCTGACGACTTGACATCTTGACGCCTGGACACATTGACGACTTGACATCTTGGATGGATATGTCTCCAAGTGCTGCCTGGACACATTGACGACTTGACATCTTGGATGGATATGTCTCCAAGTGCTGTCTGGACACATTGACGACTTGACATCTTGGATGGATATGTCTCCAAGTGCTGCCTGGACACATAGACGACTTGACATCTTGGATGGATATGTCTCCAAGTGCTACCTGGACACATTGCCGACTTGACATCTTGGATGGGTATGTCTCCAAGTGCTACCTGGCTTTTGTTTGTCATATTTATTTGTATAATCGTCGACGTTTTCTGTACGTAATTTCTTTTGTGTACTCTGGCCCCAGTGTCAAATTAAGATTGTCTGCCCTTGATTACTGTTTCAATTTTGATAAAAGGCAAATGTGATCCCATGGCAGTTACTATCATAGAGGAGCGAAATATTAGAAACTTCACTATACTAAGTCCAGCATCGAGAGATGGGTTCCCTTTCTCGATGTCATTGCCTTCCCTGCATCAAGAGCAATGTCAGGTACTCATGTACAACTACAGAGACTAGAGCGTAAAGCAACAGTGTTTCGAATCCGGTACCTTTGTCGCGAAAGGTCAGCTCTCTAACGCTCTTGGCCAATCTTCGTGATGCCATGTCGCCATGTTTTAAAATAAGTGAGAACTTTATAATGCGAAAAAAGAATGCACTGCGTTTCTCGGCTAAACTGCCGAATGACTTTTCACAGTCCACAAAACCGATGTAAAAGGGTTGAGTTCAAGTCCAAGCTATGTTCAGCTACTATGTCCATTATAGCTATCTGGTCAGCTCATGATCTGTTGTCTCGATAAGCTGCTTGTTCTCAGGTAATCTGGTGTTTAGAACTACACATGCTTAGTTAGTCTTTTCTCTTCTACTGTGAGGTGTAGAGGTTTGGAAGAGAGAAGGCCATACTATTCTATCGGATGTCTTCTTCCTGTCCTGGTTCCATTCTAGTCTTTGGTCCTTGGGGGATTGTCTAATTTTGTCATCCCAGTAAACTCTGGATCGTCCTGACGGTCTGGATCCCTGGCTCTTAGGTTCCCATACATGTCGTGGTAACCGATCTTCTCCAATTCTGCAAATAATATGTTGATTGTATGAGATTTCTTCCTGTCATTTTTTAGATATTGGTATACAAAGTAATCAATAATTTTCATTATATAGCATCGTCATACAAGGCAGTCTTTGTTCTGGAATCTACAGAGAAAGAGAGGCAGAGGTAGACCAAAAAACACGGAGAAGAAAACTGGAAACAGAGGTGAAAATGATGAGGAAAACATGGAAAGAACTTGAGCGGATGGCACAGGACAGGAAGACTTGGCATGTGTTTGTTGAAAGCATGTGCTCCTCGGGAAGCTAAAGGGTATTGATTGATTGATTGATTGATTGGTTGATTGATTGATTGATTGATTGGTTGATTGATTGATTGGTTGATTGATTGATTGATTGATTGATTGGTTGATTGATTGATTGGTTGATTGATTGATTGATTGATTGATTGGTTGATTGATTGATTGGTTGATTGATTGATTGATTGGTTGATTGATTGATTGATTGGTTGATTGATTGATTGGTTGATTGATTGATTGATTGATTGATTGATTGATTGATTGGTTGATTGATTGATTGATTGGTTGATTGATTGATTGATTGATTGGTTGATTGATTGATTGATTGATTGATTGATTGATTGGTTGATTGATTGATTGATTGATTGATTGGTTGATTGATTGAACATCGTCATAGTCATCATTGTCTTTTGCGTGCAAGGGGAAGACAGCGCTATAAGTGGGAAGACAACGCTATAAGTGGGAAGATAACATCAAGAGATGGACAGGAAAGAGTCTATCAGAGTGCACCACCAAGACAAGAGACAGAAGACGTTGGAGTTCCATTACAGCCAACCTTCTTTGTGGAGATGGCAACTGATTATGATGTATAACATCGTCATAATCAGCATTGTCTTTTGCGCTTCTTACGCATTATGGAGCCATCATTACTGCTTGAGCTGTAGCAAGTCTCTATAATCTATTATATGCTATTGCAGCAGGGGTCTTTGTTGCAATTTATTTGACATGCTGAGGTTACTAGCCGCCTGTAAAATCTCATATTGCCCTCCTTGTACGATACGCCTCAGAATGTAGTAGTCTTATACTTTGTCTTGTACGATACGCCTCAGAATATAGTAGTCTTATACTTTGTCTTGTACGATACGCCTCAGAATGTAGTAGCCTTATACTTTGTCTCATCAGGGATACCCGAGAACTACACGGAGTTTTCTACTCCAGATTAATTCACAAGCACCTGCCTTTGTTTTGTCGATATAATAAGTTTACCTGATCTGGTCAGCAGTCATGTTCACTTGTGTGGTCAGCTTCAGTCGATCGCCCACATTTTCTGTATCCTGTCTATGATGGTACACTGTTAAGTCATGTTTTATTAATGGGAGTTAGGTGTTAAAGATTTGTATGTATGGGTCGGAATTTTATACACACGTTAGTTAGCACACTTTGGTGATGAGATGATTGTTTTTAGTTGGGGGCTTTATGCTCGGTAATTTTTGAACATAACTTAACTGAGTAGTTGTTAGTTTGTTTTTTAAAATAAGATAAAGAAAGTTTTCTAATGTTCTTAGTGATAGTTTGGGGAAAGAGACGGTTGAGCTGACCTGAGTTCTCCCGCGGTTAGTTCGCGCATGAGTAATTTTTACTGAGCTGTTCTGAGAGGCAGTAATCTCGTGACAGTACGTTCCTGGCAGAGCTTCGAGATGGTTGTTCCATCTCGTTAGTGTGTCCAGAAGGTATTATCGAGGGGAATATATTTTTGAAAGTGAAGGGAAGAGTTTCCTTCCAAAATTGATTCTTTTGAGGACATGGATTGTACCGGCCATTATTATTATGATTCATATTTCCTATGATGGATTTTCCCCTGTGATTGGAATTGATATATTATGCCCAGAGTTGCTGTGTGCAACCTTTTGATGAATAGTTATTGCATGGATTTACTGTTATAATACTGTGTAGAGAGCTACTGTGAACTGCGATGTATGCAGTCCTTTTGAGGGATATTTTTGTTGCTGTAACACTATGAAATGTGAGCTGCGGGGTTCTGCAGCCTATGTACTTTGGATTTTGTACCTGTAACTGAGCTGTACGGATTTACTTACCTTATGCCTGATGATCTACTATGGGCTGTTATCTATGATTATATCCCTTTGGATTTATGCACGTTGTTATGGACTTATTTACATGTCGCTCCATGATTTGCTATGAAGTATCGTCCTATGATGTCTACGTGGTTGTGGTGTTAATAAACTGTGTGGAACGTTATACTAGTTCCTACATTTTCTGATCCTACGTTACAGTGGTGTGTGATCGAAGTGTGTATAGGTATGCCAGAACCTAATTACGACATTCGCACTTACAGCTATACATATTTACACACCTGTCGGTCATCCGTAAGCCCGACCACAAGCTGATTGCCTTCATCAGCCGTAATATTAACATTGTCTTCCTACATCACTTACGTATCCTTAACATACACATTTTCTTGTTCATCTTGATTTTCTGTTTTTACTTACAAACTCATCTTCCTTTTGCACATGTGCCTTAACCTCTTACTTCTTTTAAGGGTTTTAGCATTGTTGAATGTCTTTAACAGGATCGTCACCTCAAATATCAAAGACCTTTTGTATAACTCTAAATCATGGATAATAAAGCAACCAACAACGAAGTAAAATAATAATAGCCCCTTCACTCATAACTGACAACGGGAATGCGCACATGAGATGACAGTCTTCAGCTGCTTTTTTTCCAAGTGTTCATTTCGACGTTTTCTCCTCTCTTCTGCTTGCCGTGAGAGCTTCTTTTCGCCCAATTTGAGGTGAAGCCGTAGATAGGATCGCCACTTGGAGTGATTGGCAGCTTCATCCTCCCAGGCTGGTGGATTTATGTCCTGTGCCCTCATGTCTCTCTTGCACACATCTTTGAATCTCAGCTGGTGATTGGGTAAAATAGAAGGACTGAAACGGTACGATTACGATTACTAATGTGGATTTGATGACAAGACCCTGAAAAATGCTAGTGGAGCAGGAGAAAAGGATAAGACACTGGAGACAGATAGGACACACATTGAAGAAATCTGTTGATAGCATTACAAAGAAGTCCTTTTTCTGGAATCCTCAAGGTGAGAGATTTAGGGGGAGACTGAAGTACGCATGAAGATAGTAACTGCGGAACATATGTGAAAGGGATGAAAGGATGTAACATATGTTGACTTGATCCTGGCATACGTTTGTTGTAGACCTGTGCTCTGTGTGAAGTTGAAGGGGTTGAGAATGCTTATGTTATGTCAATTTATATGGCTCAGTATATGTCTTTGTACAGCGAAACTTTCATGGTTTCCACAATCTTGTCTATGAACTTAGATCCAATTAGTTGATCTTCTACTTTCTCCTTATTGTCTTTCTCTTCTATTTTTGTTGTTTTGCTGTTTTCTTTCTTATTGAAGCATGTTTATCTTTCATCATCTTTCTACCCCGCTACGGGATAATTTGACAGCATCACTGCTCTCTCTTGTCGTTTTCTTTTTCATGTAAACTAAACAGTTAAATTGCTGTTAACTTCCAAATATTCTCTCCTTACGTTCACGGACAACCCCATCTTATCATACATTTTATACTTGATTATTGGTGTTAGAGTGCTAGCTACTGAACAGCACCTATCTGGCTCATAAAGGTTAGAAACCTGTATGTGGCTTCTATATCAAAGAATGCAACTTACAGATAAACCCATGGCCTAAATGTGGCAACATAATTATAGATAAAAGCAGAGTAAAACAATGGTCATGTTATCTAATCGTTGACATGTTTATTTCTATTTTTGCAATGAAACATAGTGAACTATATTTCAAAATTATCTTTCTTAGCTTGGTTGTTCAAAATATCAGATTTTGGCTGATATAACTTGCTGGGGAGTGCGACGTTTTCGCGTCTAAAACGGGTGTTATTCAACAAGTTTATAAACATGTCTTTTTTTGAACGATTCAAAAGTGGAGCCATTTCCACAAATTTTCTAATTGTTTCCGCACCAACTGTGTTCATATTCCTTAAAGTGCCCACTTCATAGCCTTTGGAATATAATCTAATCATTGGAACATCCTTAACCTTATTTGCATAGCAGAGATCGCTTTGGGCCCCGCAGTCAACTCCGGCGTAGGCGTGGTTTGGTCTGCTAGTTGTAGCAGCGGCCTGGCAGGGAAAAAAAAAACAGTTCCGTAATGAATAAACTAAAAGACGTAGATATGTTGTGTTGGTGGTTTGATTTTCGTGTTTGTATAATAAAAAGTCAATGTATCCCCTACATACCAGTCGTCTGAGTGACATGTAAGCAACCAGCACAGGAACCTTATTCCTCAACTTAGACGAATCAATCCAATGTCTTTGAGCATGTTATGAAACAATAACAATGTTGGCGTATATCGTAACAACAGGAACGATTAAAGGAAAAAGATACAGAGGACCAGAAAGACAGAGATACAGGAAAGTTTGACATCATGTTATAGACAGAAGCCAACAGAATTGATCAGCAGTATTAGAGACAGGAAAGTATGACAAGACATGATCCCCACGCCACGAGGCGTAATCAAAAAAAAAAAATCAATGTTGCTGTCATTTTCGACGGAGTCATCTGTCAAGTTATTTGCTTATGTTTGTATCATAAGTATAATTGTGTCTTTACCTGCGATGTCAGGTTGATTAGGGGTTGTCTTCCCTTGTTTATTCATTCATTGTGTTTGACCTTTAGGGTCAGAGGTTGTCAGTTCGGGCGTAGGCCTATGGGAAGGTTTTTTAAGCGGGAGTGAGATATACTTCCGGGAAGCCGGGAGGTCCTGTTTTTCTGAAGGGACCAAGAGTCCATTGTTTTTCGGGGAGAATCTTCGAAGTAACTGCTATGGCAGTTTTCCCCAGTGAATCTCTGTGCGTCGGGATGACGACAGAATTCCTTGTGTAGTTCTGAGGATTCATTTAACAGGTAATACCGACCTTTATGCATTATTACGCTTTTCGGTGGCAGAACATGTAAAGGATTACCTAGGGTGAACAGCAGTTCACTGATCCGCCATTTCAGAACTTATATATATTTGTGCTCGAGGTAGCCATCCAAGACTGTTAGTCTTATATTGTCCAGAAATCCAGTGACGAAGATATATTGTGGGAGCCGCAGATTGGCGGAACTTCTATCTACAATAAGTATTACTGCAGGGTTGATGATAACCTATTTAACAGAAGTACACGGCCGACGTTAGGACGAGGCCTGTGCTTCCGGCTATTATACTACAGCCTGATATGTGCAATTGGCAGGGAGTGCCAAGTTGCACCTGTGTGTCAAAGGAACTAAGGCATCTGACGCGTTTAGTCAGAGACGCCAAGGGCGACGCTACGAACTGTCATTATTGAAGAACTTTGCTATTGACCATGCACGTCTATTCTGATGTTTACCTTTTTGAATGCCAAATGTATACCTATCGATGTCAGGTCAGCATGACCTTGTTACACTGACTGTTCCTGTTGATATTATGTGTGTTTCCGTCAATAAATGTCTTGAAACATGCCTGCAGTGTCAAAGCATCCTTGATTACTGCATGTGAGAGTATGGGTTGCAGGATCTACATCTATACGAGCCTAAACACATTCGCGTCTTCATACGCACCCACACTCAATTCATCATACGCTCGCACTACACATCTAACAACATGTATACTGTCTTGGGCCAGTGATCACATCAACAAGAGAAAAAAAGACAGTTACATTTCTGGTGGACCAGTTACGTGGGCTCTTATGATACATTTCTTGTCGCCAATGTGGCCTAGAAACTTACATTTCTGATGGACCAGACCTGTGGGTTTAAAAAGAACAGAGCGAGCATTTGACATTATTGTTGACATTTATGGATCCAGAAATTTACATTCCTGGTTGGCTGTTACATGTATGATGTCTCCAGTTTTGTCGAGAAAGTTACAAGAAGGACAAGTACACATTACACTTCTGATCTGTGGGTCTAAGCTACACACGGGACAGCCGTAACACACAACGCTAATTCTACACTTGCAAGTTTTGGCTACAACAGGACAGATATAGGTCATCAACGGTTGACACAAATAAACAGTACGAGCATTTATATTATAATGCTACATAAAGCATAACAAGACAAGTACTGAAGTGAACTACTAGGCATTTGCTACGTGGACCATAACTGCATAGAAGGCGGGTTCCTATTGTAAACAGTACTGCGGGTTGTGACACGTTTCATTCAACAACAGACTTTTCTAGGTCAGAGCATTCAAGCTACATTGTTGGAGGTCAAGTGTCTGTAAACAGTACGTGAAATTGTAAACATTCAATGTGCAAGCCCTAATTTGAGAAGGTCATAGTAACTTTGGTTCGTGAATACCACTTTATGTTACAGTGGATTTGACGTTCAGTGCGCGTTTGACATTTCGTTTCTGTGTTCGCAAGGAGCAAGAAATTTATTTTAGTTTCAGCTGTGACTGAACTTGTTCTGCAACACATTGAAATTGATTGCTATATGTTTATGTCACTTCTACTGTTTTTGGTGTATTTTTCTGCGGGTTTTTCGTTGGTGGGTCTTACGGTAAATATGCCACTTGATCGAGGCTTACTGTAAGCGGTCTGTAGGTGCAAATTTTCTTAATTTGGAAATTTGCTAGTGACAATTGGTCGCTATTGATGTTAGCTGTGATGTAATTGTACTTAACGTTGTTTTTGTAATATTTTGTCTGTTTTTTCAGTTTTGATTTTCGATTTGTTTTGTTTGTATTCTGTAGGTCTCTCCTTTCTTGTGTATTTCTCTACACATTTTTGGTTAAAACAGTGTTGCCATTTGTATTGTTTTGTATTTTTGTCTTTGTATTTTTTTTTTTTGGTTGTACTACATTACTGTCATGCACAGTCTACATACACATACTTGGTCATGTTTTGATATTATTGATAAGGTAGACTCTTCATATAGAGTTTGTTAAATAATATTATATAAGATATTTATACAAGTTCTTTGATAAAAGACTTGTTATCTACAAAGATTGAGACAAGGTAAAATACATATTCAAGTTCTTTATAAAAAAGACTTGTGCCCATAGTGAGTGGGATATAAGGGAATTTTTTTTTTCCCACAGGTACTCAAGTGATTTTTTGGGTACATTGTAAACAAGAGGAACATACAAAGTCTTTGTCTAAGACTAAGACAGTAAAATAAAGTGAAGTGAGTATACAAGTCTATCATTTCAGACTTGTCTCCCATTGAAGTGGGATAAGGTAATTTATTTAATTTTTTTCAGGTTTCTGATCTCATTAGACAGAATGTCTACATTGGATTTCTTCATCCAGCAAGGGTTGACCCTTGGTAAGTCTGGTAAAGAATTGGAAGAATATTCATCTGCTCAATTCGCCATTGCATTAAAGTCAGAAGAAAAGAAACAAAAAGAGGAAATTAAATTGAAAGCAGAAGCTGAACTAAAGAAGCTAGAAGCTGAGAATAGAAGATTAGAACTTGAAGAAAGAAGGTATCAAAGAGAGGCTGAGGAGAGAAAAGCTCAAGCTGCTGCTGAGGAGAGGAAAGCTCAAGCTGCAGCTGATGAAAGAAAATTCCAGATGGAAATGGAAGACAAAAAAATTCAAGCTCAAGCTGCTGCAGAGGAAAAAAAACTTCAAGCTGCTGCAGAGGAAAAAAAAAACTTCAAGCTGCTGCTGAGGCTGAAATTAGAAAAATGGAACATGAGGAAAGAAAACAGAAGATGGAACTTGATGAAAAACTCGCAATTTTGGAGTTAGAGAAATTGAAATTGGCGAGTACGGGTGCTCAGCAAACAACTTCGAGTACGACAAAGGAGTTTGTTAGTAGGATTAAATTGCCTCATTTCAATCCTTTAAAGGATGACGTAGCAGATTATCTAGATAGATTCCAATTTTTGTGCGATACGCATAACATAAAAAAGGAAAAATATGTTGAACAACTGATGCCATTTTTTACAGGTGACACAGTGACTACTCTTATGACAATAGACGAACATGAGAGGACTAATTATGATGTTGTCAGGGCAGCATTGCTAAAAAAATACCAATTAAAACAAGAAGACTATCGTCTTCGTTTTAGGACAATGTTGCCAGAAAATGGAGTAGATTTCTCTGATTTTGTTACAAAGATACGTCGTACATTTACACGATGGGTTGAGTTGTCTCAGATTGAGAAAACATATGAAGGTCTAATGGACTTATTATTGCGAGATAAGGTTTTGTCATCTGTTAATGATTCTTTTCTTGCATTCCTTCATGAGCGTAAGCCTAAAAACTTAAAAGAAATGGAGGAATACTGTTGTCAGTATGCCACAGCACATCCCCATGCTACAGTTAGCAATTCTAAAGTGAAAGAAGGGTTGCCAGCTGCTTCGGCAACACCATATGGCCCTAATTTCAGAAAAAAATTTCAGGGTGCTCAACAAAATTGGAATAGGGGAAGTAATCAAAATTACACTCAGAAGCGGAGTAATCCAACACATGATGGTTCTTCGTCTATGCAGTGGAGACAAGATGGTAGTTCTCGTAATTTTAGTGGTAATAATTTGAGACACTTTCGTAAAGGCTATCCAAATAATAACTATTCAAATTTTCGAGGTAATCATTCTCGACGTCAAGATTATGACGATGGTGAATTTAGAAACCGGGATTCAAACCGGAATGATGATTACAATAGGCAATATGATAACAATT
The DNA here is from genome assembly GCA_024509875.1 of Oreohelix idahoensis. Taxonomy (NCBI): domain Eukaryota; kingdom Metazoa; phylum Mollusca; class Gastropoda; order Stylommatophora; family Oreohelicidae; genus Oreohelix; species Oreohelix idahoensis. The sequence goes on along the minus strand of JAMPIV010020066.1, from coordinate 63,871 downwards.
ACAGGGGAAATGATAGTCGAAATAATTACAGGGGAAATGATAGTCAAAATAATTACAGGGGAAATGATAATCGAGGTAGACCTAGGTTTAACAAAAAAAGACCTTACCAACAGGCAAACTCTGCGCAACAAGAGTTTGATGGAGCCTGTAATACAGTAAATGATAGTGGTAACTCTAGGGCTATCACTGGTTGTGCTTTCGATTTTGGGAGAGCAACTGAATGCCCCCAATGCTTAACATTGTTTGACTCATCAACTGTATCTACGCTAAGTTGTGGTCACCCTCTTCCTGCTCTACCTGCTACAGTTGCGCATGATGGGAGAGGATCTCTCATCTTACATAAAGGTCTAATAAATGATAGGCTAGTCTCAGTACTTTTCGATTCGGGATGTACTACCGTCGGGGTTAAGGAGTCTCTGATAGATCCTTGCTGTGCCACTGGAAAAAAAATCAATCAAATGTGTTACATTTGGTGGTACTATGGAAAGCTATCCTACTGCTATTATTAGGATTGACACTCCTTTCTTCACAGGAGATGTCCATGCATGTCTTCTTCCTAATCCTATTGCGGATCTTATAATCGGTCGTATTCATGGGGTTAAGGAATGCACCCCGCAACAAATTTCTAGTTGGGAAGAAAGAAACATTCAAACGGTCAATGCAGTGGTGACAAGAGCTCAAGCTCTTAATCCCCCAACTTCATCTGATAATAGTAATGAAGTTGATAGCCAAGACGAGCACTTGGTGATTTCCCATGACTCGTTTGTTAAACGTCAAGAAGAGGATCCTTCTTTGAAGAAATACTTCCTTCTGGCAAAGAAAGGGGATCCCAATCAAAATACGAATCACAAATCGTATATTACTATGAAGAATGGTATATTGGTACGAATGGTACAACACTCGGACAAGTCTATGCACTCGCAAATTCTTGTGCCTAAGTGTATGAGAGCCTTAATTCTTCGGCATGCACACGATTCTCAGTGTGCTGGACACATGGGTTTTTCCAGAACTAAAACTAGAGTCCTTGCGTCATTCTTTTGGCCATTCGTGAATAAAGACATCCGAATTTATTGCCGATCTTGCAAAATTTGTCAAGAGGTCAAGTCTAGGGGTCCGAGACATGCTGCTCCTATTCAGGCTGCAGATATTCCGATTCGGCCGTTTCAGAAAATGGCTATAGACATCATTGGTCCGTTCAAAATTAAGTCAGCCAGAGGACACCAATTTATCCTCACTTGCGTGGACATGTGCACGCGTTGGCCAGAGGCTATTCCTCTGAAGAGCATATCAACTGTCGATATCGCTGATGCTCTTTGGCTCGTATTTTCTCGTCTGGGATTCCCCGGAGAAATACTGTCGGATCACGGCACTCAGTTAATTTCGGACGTTATGTCTCAGGTAATGGCTACGCTAGACATTAAAAGGTCTCTCAGTAGTATTTATCATCCAATGTCCAATGGATTGGTAGAACGTCTTAACAGGACACTAAAGAACTTACTTGGCAAGATAACGGAGGATCATCCTGAAGATTGGGACAGGGTTTTACCTGCAGTCCTCTTTGCCTATAGAGAGGTTCCCAACGAGCATACAGGGTTTTCTCCTTTCGAACTTGTCTTTGGCGCGCAACCGCGCGGGCCAATGTCCTTGTTACACGATTTGATAACTTCCGATAATATTGACGATGATACACAATCGTCATATGAATATGTTATAGCTCTTAGAGAAAAGATTATCGAATCGTGCAGGTTAGCAACTTCATCTTCCGAATTTGCGAAAGAAAAAGCTAGGCGATTTGCTAATAAGAAAAGACGCCTACGTCAACTTTGTCCTGGAGACAAAGCATATGTCTTACTGCCCTCAAGAGAGAATAGACTTCTCATTTCTTGGAAGGGTCCATACACTATAGTCTCGAAAATTTCTGATGTCGACTATATTGTCGATGTGGATGGAAGGCATAAAACCTTCCATATAAATATGCTAACAGAGTTTATTGAACGTCCAGACTATTTACAGCCTATTTTCCAGGCGACGGACGACTCTCCAGTTCAACATGGTCACATCTCATCCCTGTCCGTTATACAGGATGAGGAAACTATTTTTTCTGACGTGAACTTACCTCTTCCAGCGATTCCACTTACTTCAACGGAATCGTGGAGAGACGTTACAGTCTCTTCCAACTTGTCTTTTGAGGAACAACGTCAAGTATCCTCTACGTTACAATCATATCAGGATGTCCTTACCGACATTCCTGGACACACAGATGTCATAGAACATGACATCATACTTACTGATCGTAATCCGATCAGAGTAAGACCATACCCAATACCTATTCATTTTCAAGCACAAGTCGAGAAAGAATTGGATGAAATGATTCAACTACAAATAATTGAACCATCCACTTCAGCTTATTCTTCGTCGATAGTTATTGTTCGAAAGAAAGACAATAACATACGTCTTTGCGTTGATTATCGCAAATTAAATCAAGTTACGAAGTTCGATGCTGAACCTATGCCGTTATTAGATGATCTACTTATTAGACTTTCTAAAGCTAAATTCTTTACTAAACTAGACTTGTCGAAAGGTTATTGGCAAGTCCCACTGACGGAAAACGCCAAACCTCTCACTGCTTTTTCGACACCTAGGGGTCTGTTTCAATGGAATTTTATGCCTTTCGGGCTTATGAACGCCCCAGCGACTTTCGTACGCATGATGCGACGAATTCTATCAGATCGTGCAGATGTCATTGCATATTTAGACGACATCTGTCTTTTCAGCGATACTTGGGAAGAACACTATGTGGGTCTGAAGGAATTGCTATCTACTCTACGTGAGCATAGTTTGACTGCTAAACCCTCTAAAGCTTTTGTTGGGTTTAGTGAAATTTCCTTCCTAGGTCATCGAGTTGGTCATGGTCTGTTGAAGACAGAGGACCAAAACATTTCAAAGATATTAAATATCTCGGTTCCGAAGACAAAAAAGCAAGTGCGTAGTCTCTTGGGATTGATACAATTCTATGGAAGATTCATTGAGAATCTGTCCTCCATTATGGCACCACTTTCAACGTTATTGAAAAAAGGTTCTCCTAATATGGTGCGTTGGTCCCAAGAATGCCAATCTTCATTGGATCAGGTTAAGAATTTGTTCTCATCTCATCCTATCTTAAGACTACCGACGATTGATAAGACTTTTGTCCTTCGTAGTGATGCCTCTTCCACTGGCATTGGAGCGGCACTAATGCAGGAATATTCAGGAACTCTGCATCCTGTAATGTATATTTCTAGGAAGCTGAATGCGGCAGAAAGGAATTACTCGGTTTTGGACCGTGAATTGTTGGCTATGGTTTGGTCCATTCTTAAGCTACAAAGGTTCCTTCTGGGCGCGCATTTCTTTATGGAAACCGACCAAAAAGCTCTTACGGCTATGCAAAGTAAGGATTTGAAGAGCTCGAGATCTACTCGTTATGCTATTGCTCTTCAGCCTTTCCATTTCACGGTGCGAGCTATCCGTGGTTCGGATAATGTGATGGCGGACATATTGTCTAGATGCCCACATGATTCCAGTTAAATCTTGTGTCCTAGTTTTTCCTGATATACTTTCAGACTTAGGTCTGTCCTTCATATCATAATATGTTGTAATACAAATGTATTTGGATGATGTTTAGATAATTTAACAAATTTCATTTTGTCCATCCATCAGTGATATGTTGCTAAAATAGCATTGACATTTGTATATTGCTATGATTATATTATTTAGTAATGTTTGATATATGATTGGTATTGCCAGCAACTTAGGTTTCTTGAATGGTATCCCTTAGTTTGTTTGGCTTAAAGGAAATATTTTCTCCTATGTTGGGAGATGATTTGTACCCTCTTCTATTGTACCTGATATTAGGTTCATTGTTTGCATGAGCACAGAAGTGATACTGGTGCTATCTTGCTCATGAACATATTAAAAAAAAAAAAAAATTGCATTTTTTTTTTTACAGGGGGTGGTAGTAATGTTGCTGTCATTTTCGACGGAGTCATCTGTCAAGTTATTTGCTTATGTTTGTATCATAAGTATAATTGTGTCTTTACCTGCGATGTCAGGTTGATTAGGGGTTGTCTTCCCTTGTTTATTCATTCATTGTGTTTGACCTTTAGGGTCAGAGGTTGTCAGTTCGGCGTAGGCCTATGGGAAGGTTTTTTAAGCGGGAGTGAGATATACTTCCGGGAAGCCGGGAGGTCCTGTTTTTCTGAAGGGACCAAGAGTCCATTGTTTTTCGGGGAGAATCTTCGAAGTAACTGCTATGGCAGTTTTCCCCAGTGAATCTCTGTGCGTCGGGATGACGACAGAATTCCTTGTGTAGTTCTGAGGATTCATTTACCAGGTAATACCGACCTTTATGCATTATTACGCTTTTCGGTGGCAGAACATGTAAAGGATTACCTAGGGTGAACAGCAGTTCACTGATCCGCCATTTCAGAACTTATATATATTTGTGCTCGAGGTAGCCATCCAAGACTGTTAGTCTTATATTGTCCAGAAATCCAGTGACGAAGATATATTGTGGGAGCCGCAGATTGGCGGAACTTCTATCTACAATAAGTATTACTGCAGGGTTGATGATAACCTATTTAACAGAAGTACACGGCCGACGTTAGGACGAGGCCTGTGCTTCCGGCTATTATACTACAGCCTGATATGTGCAATTGGCAGGGAGTGCCAAGTTGCACCTATGTGTCCAAGTGACCAAGGCATCTGACGCGTTTAGTCAGAGACGCCAAGGGCGACGCTACGAACTGTCATTATTGAAGAACTTTGCTATTGACCATGCACGTCTATTCTGATGTTTACCTTTTTGAATGCCAAATGTATACCTATCGATGTCAGGTCAGCATGACCTTGTTACACTGACTGTTCCTGTTGATATTATGTGTGTTCCCGTCAATAAATGTCTTGAAACATGCCTGCAGTGTCAAAGCATCCTTGATTACTGCATGTGAGAGTATGGGTTGCAGGATCTACATCTATACGAGCCTAAACACATTCGCGTCTTCATACGCACCCACACTCAATTCATCATACGCTCGCACTACACATCTAACAACATGTATACTGTCTTGGGCCAGTGATCACATCAACAAGAGAAAAAAGACAGTTACAATCCCCTACATACCAGTCGTCTGAGTGACATGTAAGCAACCAGCACAGGAACCTTATTCCTCAACTTAGACGAATCAATCCAATGTCTTTGAGCATGTTATGAAACAATAACAATGTTGGCGTATATCGTAACAACAGGAACGATTAAAGGAAAAAGATATAGAGGACCAGAAAGACAGAGATACAGGAAAGTTTGACATCATGTTATAGACAGAAGCCAACAGAATTGATCAGCAGTATTAGAGACAGGAAAGTATGACAAGACATGATCCCCACGCCACGAGGCGTAATCAAAAAAAAAAAAAAAATCCCGTCAATATTTAAGAATAATGCACGGTGAAAACTAAATTGAACACCCATAAAAGAGCATAGGGGCCATTTTTATTAATGGTGTATTAATCACTGACCATAAATCATGAAACATTTGACTACATAGATCCAATGAAACAGAACCTAACCATAAATCATGAAATGTTTGACTACATAGATCCAATGAAACAGAACCTGACCATAAATCATGAAACGTTTGACTACATAGATCCAATGAAACAGAACCTGACCATAAATCATGAAACGTTTGACTACATAGATCCAATGAAACAGAACCTGACCATAAATCATGAAACGTTTGACTACATAGATCCAATGAAACAGAACCTGACCATAAATCATGAAACGTTTGACTACATAGATCCAATGAAACAGAACCTGACCATAAATCATGAAATGTTTGACTACATAGATCCAATGAAACAGAACCTGACCATAAATCATGAAATGTTTGACTACATAGATCCAATGAAACAGAACCTGACCATAAATCATGAAATGTTTGACTACATAGATCCAATGAAACAGAACCTGACCATAAATCATGAAATGTTTGACTACATAGATCCAATGAAACAGAACCTGACCATAAATCATGAAATGTTTGACTACATAGATCCAATGAAACAGAACCTGACCATAAATCATGAAATGTTTGACTACATAGATCCAATGAAACAGAACCTGACCATAAATCATGAAATGTTTGACTACATAGATCCAATGAAACAGAACCTGACAATAAATCATGAAATGTTTGACTACATAGATCCAATGAAACAGAACCTGACCATAAATCATGAAATGTTTGACTACATAGATCCAATGAAACAGAACCTGACCATAAATCATGAAATGTTTGACTACATAGATCCAATGAAACAGAACTTGACCATAAATCATGAAATGTTTGACTACATAGATCCAATGAAACAGAACCTGACCATAAATCATGAAATGTTTGACTACATAGATCCAATGAAACAGAACCTGACCATAAATCATGAAATGTTTGACTACATAGATCCAATGAAACAGAACCTGACCATAAATCATGAAATGTTTGACTACACAGATCCAATGAAACAGAACCTGACCATAAATCATGAAATGTTTGACTACATAGATCCAATGAAACAGAACCTGACCATAAATCATGAAATGTTTGACTACATAGATCCAATGAAACAGAACCTGACCATAAATCATGAAATGTTTGACAACATAGATCCAATGAAACAGAACCTGACCATAAATTATGAAATGTTTGACTACATAGATCCAATGAAACAGAACCTGACCATAAATCATGAAATGTTTGACTACATAGATCCAATGAAACAGAACCTGACCATAAATCATGAAATGTTTGACTACATAGATCCAATGAAACAGAACCTGACCATAAATCATGAAATGTTTGACTACATAGATCCAATGAAACAGAACTTGACCATAAATCATGAAATGTTTGACTACATAGATCCAATGAAACAGAACCTGACCATAAATCATGAAATGTTTGTCTACATAGATCCAATGAAACAGAACATGACCATAAATCATGAAATGTTTGACTACATAGATCCAATGAAACAGAACCTGACCATAAATCATGAAATGTTTGACTACATAGATCCAATGAAACTGAAATACAATGGGAAGGAATGAACTGACCTTTAAGAGACCTGGTGCCGTCCTTAGGACAGGCAGCAGAAAAAGCCCAACGTAATTATCTCCCTTCTTGTTTCGTGGCGTTACTTGCTGGTTTATTCATAATATTAGAGTTGTGGGTACGGAGAGCGTGTTCAATTGGCAGATAGGTGATATCACAGAATAATCAGATAATAACACATGGAGAAGGGGTGTACAGGGAAACGATACAGCGACCTAAACAAAGTCAAGACTCAGTGAGCTCATGAGAAACCATAATGGACAAGGGCAGAAATGGCTGAATGATTTAATGAACGAGTTAATCAATGATCGACTAAAGCCGCAGATGATTGACGCGGTGAATAGTCAAAAAATATTCTCTTACGTAATCATTATTCTGGATAGGATGTGTAATTAAAGGGGGACTCAGCCTTTGGTACGAGTACCCATTGCGGGGTACGAGAAGCTTGTCAAGGAGGTAAGCGATATATTTGGTCAATAAATATACAACATTATTTGGTCAATAAATATACAACATTATTTGGTCAATAAATATACAACATTATTTGGTCAATAAATACAAAACATTATACTACTCAAATGTTCCAAAACAAGTAGTATTAGTTTTAAAAATGTGGGTTGGAGAGAAAAGAGACAGTCGTGTTCTCAGTGTAACCTGAAACAAAAAAAAAAAAAAACTGGAGGCCGAACATGATATACGAGCACCTCATTCAAAAGTTGTACCAAGAATAAAACTATTGGTTGACAAGAAACGCAATCAAGGGTTTCACTTTATTTGACCATCTTGGGATGAAAATTTAACATCTTTATGTTGATATGTACCTAATTAACTTTTATTTATGAAAAGTTAATTAATATGGTTATATATTTTCTTATACACATATGTATAATAAAATGTAGAATGTATCTCCTTTCAAATTGAATACGAAATATGTGGCGATTTACCAAAAGCCAGAAAGTGAAGATTACAACTCACTGAAGAATTGTTCTTCGCACGTGACCAAAGTCTAAAGTTTAAAGGTAAACTAAATTGCAAACACAAGCAGATGCAATTAGTTCAACCAGTGGAAGATACAACATGAGGATCAACACATCAGAGACAGAAACAATGAAGAGTCTCAGATCGGCAAGACCACTTAAGAGGTAGAGATACCGAAGTTCTGAGTCTAAACAGCACAGACACAAAAATTGGGACTAGTCTATAGTCGCATTATTAAAATTCCCCTGCACCCAAATCTCTGAAAATTATTTGTCAGAACACGTTCTAAGTAGGCATATTTTGATTTTGTAAATAGTAATTCTTCAGAAACTATGCTTTTCCTTTGAAGAAAATCTAGATTGTCTCAGAACCTTGTTTTTTGTTACTTATGTTCTTATAACTTGCACATTGTTCAATTAATCAATATGAGATTTTGTACAAATGTTTTCCATATGATAATACAAATTTTGTCAGATCCAATTTTTGATATAATATAAACATTTTGATTTATTGCACATAATTCTGTAATTTTTGAAAAAAAATTTTTACTTTTTTAGACATAAAATAAAAAATTTATGTATTTCAGGATCTACTTAAGTTATCAAAAATCCAATCTTACGAGTGTTTTAAAATATTAATGTTACAGTCTTTTTAAATTTGGTATTGACAGCTTAATAAATTTAAAAAAAAGCCTTAGGAAATTGAAATAGAACAATAGAATCCAATATGGCTGCGGTTTCCACGGCAACCAGTGGTGCAAAACCACCAGACTCTTCATTATGCGTATCTATGATTGATGTAGATTTAGTCTATGATTGATGTAGATTTAATCTATGATTGATGTAGATTTAGTCTATGATTGATGTAGATTTAGTCTATGATTGATGTAGATTTAATCTATGATTGATGTAGATTTAATCTATGATTGATGTAGATTTAGTCTATGATTGATGTAGATTTAGTCTATGATTGATGTAGGTTTAATCTATGATTGATGTAGGTTTAATCTATGATTGATGTAGGTTTAGTCTGTGATTGATGTAGGTTTAATCTATGATTGATGTAGATTTAGTCTATGATTGATGTATATTTAGTCTATGATTGATGTAGATTTAGTCTATGATTGATGTAGATTTAGTCTATGATTGATGTAGATTTAGTCTATGATTGATGTAGATTTAGTCTATGATTGATGTAGATTTAGTCTGTGATTGATGTAGGTTTAGTCTATGATTGATGTAGATTTAGTCTATGATTGATGTAGGTTTAGTCTATGATTGATGTAGGTTTAGTCTATGATTGATGTAGGTTTAGTCTACGATTGATGTAGGTTTAGTCTGTGATTGATGTAGGTTTAGTCTATGATTGATGTAGATTTAGTCATTGAATGATGTAGATTTAGTCTATGATTGATGTAGATTTAGTCTATGATTGATGTAGATTTAGTCTATGATTGATGTAGATTTAGTCTATGATTGATGTAGGTTTAGTCTATGATTGATGTAGGTTTAGTCTATGATTGATGTAGATTTAGTCTATGATTGATGTAGATTTAGTCTATGATTGATGTAGGTTTAGTCTATGATTGATGTAGGTTTAGTCTATGATTGATGTATGTTTAGTCTACGATTGATGTAGATTTAGTCTACGATTGATGTAGATTTAGTCTACGATTGATATAGATTTAGTCCGTGAGTGATGTATGTTTAGTCTATGATTGATGTAGATTTAGTCTATGATTGATGTAGGTTTAGTCTATGATTGATGTAGATTTAGTCTACGATTGATGTAGATTTAGTCTATGATTGATGTAGGTTTAGTCTATGATTGATGTAGATTTAGTCTATGATTGATGTAGATTTAGTCTGTGATTGATGTAGATTTAGTCTGTGATTGATGTAGATTTAGTCTATGATTGATGTAGGTTTAGTCTATGATTGATGTAGATTTAGTCTATGATTGATGTAGATTTAGTCTATGATTGATGTAGGTTTAGTCTATGATTGATGTAGGTTTAGTCTATGATTGATGTAGATTTAGTCTATGATTGATGTAGATTTAGTCTATGATTGATGTAGGTTTAGTTTGTGATTGATGTAGGTTTAGTCTAAGATTGATGTAGGTTTAGTCTATGATTGATGTAGGTTTAGTCTATGATTGATGTAGATTTAGTCTATGATTGATGTAGATTTAGTCTATGATTGATGTAGGTTTAGTCTGTGTGTTTTAATTTAAATCTTCGGGTTAATAACGAAAATAGCATTTTAATGTCAACAATATTAAGCTTAATTTCAGAGTTCAGAGTTCACAATATCTAGGAAGCGTTTTCCTGAAAATGGAAGACTTGACAGAGAAACTGACACAGGATGTCAGCACTACTCAAACCTCAGAATATCAGTGTAGAAACTAAAAGACATCAAATAGTATATTCTTCCCAAATCTTTTCAATCCGCGTCAAACATCGTTGATGAGCGCAGAGGATGGAAACATTACATCCGGTGAAATGAGATTTTAATAAAAGCCATTAATGTTATATGGAGAAACGGAACGAGAAATGGTGACATCATAAACATTGTATGAACTACCCCTTGAATGAACTATACAGAGACACAGAAAATTAAACGGCCATATTAGGGCTGGATAATTTATTGCACGCCTATAACAGGTCATGACGAAGACCGAGAGGCGTATGGACAGACAACATCACAGACACCCTACAACAACATGGGCTCACAGCAGCCAGTGTCAGTCACACTCTTGTACCAAGAACGCAAATTTCAGCTTCCCACTACCCTTCATGGCAATAGTGGAAGGACAAAGTAAAGTAACATACCATACGCCAGGGTTTGGGGGGGGGGGGGGGGGGGGGGGGGAAAGGGGTTCGAACAAAATAATTGTAACTTCAGAGTTAACCTCTTTATTGCTGCATCTGACTACGGAGACATTGGCATTGCTAATTCTTCACGTAGCTTAGTCTCCAGCACAACGAGCTAGTCCAGACCCACCAGGAAAATCTTCCTATCGCCATCCGTAATAGCGTCCACCTATTATTTATTCAGCAACAATTCTTCCCAACTTTCAACACCCGTATTTATCTTACCTGAAAAAAGTGTCTCCCAGTCGTGCAGCTTTCTATTTGACCAGGGTTATAAAACAAAACCATGCATACGTCTTTGGTTCTAAGAAATTGTCTGAAGTTACTATACTTTAAGATACGCACGTACGGCGATGAGGTAAAGTCAGGACACATTGGAACTATCCTCCTTGGCACAAAATGTTCTGTGGTCGCCATTTCGTTTGACGCTGATTCTGTGGACTTCGGAAGTTAACTCTGCAGAAATTATATGTGCAGTAATTGTCCGTCCGAAGGCTGGACACAGCAGAGCTGTTAAGAAGTACTGCCGGAAATAAGTTTGAAATTTAAGTTGTTTTTGATTACATTTCACTGGCAAGAAGGTGGCTACACAGGCAACAGGCCGTTTTCCGGCCTAATATGTCCGCACACACAGCGTGTGCTGGTAAACAAGGTTGCCACTCAAGTTCTAGAAATAAACCTAGATTTTCTTCTTAAAAAAAACCCAGAAATACCTAGATTATTTTATGCATCAAATACACGGGGATAGACGATGCTTACACAATCTTTTAGTGCAACTTTAGCACAAATAAGCTGTGTGCTATCAAATGTTTTTTATTTCTTCATTTTTATTTTATTTTTTATTACCAAAAATTCCCAATTATTTAAAAATGATTTTATTAACACTCCAATATATCACCAAGGCAGCCTTGGTGCGCTTAGTGACATTTTATTAGCAATTGTGCTGTCTGGAAACATCTGCTTGCAACATTCAATCAAATGATCATCTTGCGAAAACGGAGTATTATGTTCTGCCATGAACGCCGACAACAGTATCTCCGCTTTAGCAATTTTGTCTTGGAGACAGGGCTCTTTTGGTTTGATGAAAAACTTGTTAATATTCAGAGTTTCGCTTTTGGCTTCGAAGCTTTTCATGTACTTTAGTGTGCTTTTATGTGTCAATATAGCTGTGTTGTTGGCATTAGTTAATGTACAGGAACAGACCGTACAAATCGCAGCATAGCGATTGCCAGAGTCCAGCTTTATCCAATCATTCAGTTCGCTGTCTATTAGCCATTCCTCACAAAAAACCTGCTGATACCCTGGCTTCACTTTTTTTACGCGGTTGCGTGTGTGTCGTAATGCTGCTACAACTACCTAGCGTTCCTTCATCATCGCTCATTTTTTAAACTTAATTTTAATTATTTTTTGACCAAAAAAAAAAAAATATAAACAATATGCTGTTTATCTGCGTAAGTCTAAAATTTAAAAAGAATACTTTAAAACACTTGGCAAAAATTACTGAGTATTGTAGATGACAGCCATTAACAGAATAACAGGAAATGGATAGCTGATGTAAACGAGTAAAAAAAACAACGTCTTTGATGTGGTTAAAAACAAGAATTCAATTGAAGTGGAATAAAAAATATAAAGCACACAATTTTTTACATTTAATTATAATAACAATATAATGTATAATGCTGAGTGCACATAATATACATACATTGTGAATGCCAATTGGCAAATATACCCAGATTAATGTAAATTTGGAAAAATAATACCCAGATACCCAGACGGAAGCCAAAAAACCCAGATCTAGTAAAAAATACCCAGCTGTGGCAACACTGCTGGTAAACATGCAAACCTGGCGCTCCATAGTCATGTGCACTGTTTAATATGGTGCAACGCAAAGAAAGCGCAGAAAGTCTCGGTGTGCAAAACTAGACTACAGCAAACTGTACAAGATACCCTTGATTTTTGTACTTCTGATTGAAGATCTGTGACCAATATTTACCATGACCGTTGGTTGCATTGAATCTTCAATGCCTGGAGTCTCTTGCTTTGATGATACGCTCTCCTGTACACCAGACTATAAGATCTTTTATATTTGGACATGTGCACTACTATAATCGACGGACCGTGTGTATAGACTAAATGAAGCGCGCCTCGTAGAAACGAGAAAAAAATGTTTAAAAACAATTTATTTTTACATTTTTTTAATCCTGTCCTGTATCCACTGGATAGATATGAAACTGGCTCTGGATATACTCCTCTTACTCTGCAGTGATGATCCACCAGTGACCAAAGTTCAGAGTATCTACTTCTATCGAGCATCTTCAAAGGTGTCTACCTTTCGTTCTAGATTACTCTTGGCAGAGATGTGACATGAACTATGGTGCTTCAGTTCTAGGGAGCTCTAACGAATTTAAGAAATCAAGTACTACGGCTGATAGGATCTAGGCCGTGTAAAATTTGTATCTCCCCTGACCTTCTATGAGTTAGAATTTTGCTCGTTCAAGCCCCCAACTGATTTAACTCAGCAAAATATTTTAAAATAGCTCTGTTATAAGTATTTAAAATGACTGAGACATACAGGTGCAGTTCACTCAAAATGATTAAATCGACTAAAAATGTGTATATTTACAGATAACAAAATGTAATTGTCAATTATCGTTTATAAATTTAAAACAAATAAGGTGGGGTAAATTTAGATAGAGTCTTTAAAATTTCCTCACAGCTGATGGGCTGATGTGAAACATCTTTCTGATTTGAAAATAGAGAGTTCACTCGGCAGCGTTGAATGGGTACTTAACTGCCAGTAAAATGTCGTTTGTTTTCTGCTCCAGCCGATGCTTGTTCTTTGCAGGTTATGGACTGGGTCACTATCGTCACTGGTCAAGTCTGGTGGTTGCAACACGTCCATCGTAGTATCGTGGGGTAATTGCGAAGATGGTCCAGCGTCTTGTAAGACCCGTCTGCTGTAGTTGTCTAGCGTTGACTGCAGGCGCTTGTTGATATACGTTTCCTGGTTACTCCCGGAAGTACGTCATTGTCTTTTGGACAAATATTGCAGACGTCTTTACCGGCTTCACTTAGCAGAAGTGAGCGATACTTCGAGGCCTTTCTTATATGTTCCTGAGGTTGAACTGACGCATAGTTGTCCAGCTCCTCTATGTGTGCTCTTACTACAGAGTTATAAAGATTTACTACAGCTAGAACGTCCATCTGCTTCATGGAGTCTATGCTGGATTGATATATTAGGACAAGTGAATGCTGTATGTCAAGGAACGAGAATGGAAATATTCACCATTTGTCGAAGACATCTTGTCCATAATCGACTGAATAGCGACGTTTTCAAGACTGGCTAGGTCATGCCATTGTCTTACATTGATATTTGGATGCATGTTAATTGGAGTTTGTTCAAGTAAATAAATATATATTTGTCTTCACGTCCAAACCGGCCTGGAAGACTTCTTTACTGTTGAAGACTAAAAAAGTATTTCAAAAGTATATATAAAAACTGTTACCGGCAGGATGGAATGCCGTGTTGAGTTCACACAAGTAAATGAATTATTATGGGAGGGACTTCTCCGAAGTTGAATACCCTAGACAAGATATCAAAAGAATAACAACCCATAACAGTTATATCACCATCCACTCAATGCTCCATGTGGAACCTGGAATTACCTCTGCTTTTCATGCTCTATGATAAACTCTCATAAAGCAGTGACGTACAGGTAGGTTTGAAAGTTATTTATGGTCCCGTCTGAGTAGAGTGGATGATGATAAGTACGTTAGAAATACAGGTGTGAGAAATAGATTTTACGGGTAAATAGCTTAAGGAGAAGATATGTCTCTGTAATGAGTAAGTTTCTCTAGTCCAGCCTATCTATACGACTATAATTTAGTACAAGACAATCTTTCCTTCCCCATACATATAAATATGAGTTTAACTACACACATACACAGCTATGTGACAACAAGACACACACATGTGAAAAACTACGGTTAATTGGGTATGGGTCTGACAACACACAAAGTTAAGTTTCTTTTGTTGTTTATTATCATTAAACTTGACAACATCGAATATCTAAAGATAATCGAATAAAATCAGATTTACATGCATAAAAAAATAACAGAATAACTGTGCCCTCCCCCGATTGAGAAAAGAACCCAACAAGTTAATAACCCCAAAGGTCAAAGGTTAGCACTATGTTACAGAATAGACAGTAAAAAAAAAGTTCCTACTAAATGCTACCCAGTAAAGTAAACAATTTTAAGCAAAATCAATGTTGATACATTTTCCTGCAACAAAGAAAAATATTCACTCTCTCTGTCATACGTGGCCCCTCAATCACACTTACCTAATCTTGGTGATATCCCTTGGAATTACAATGGTTCCTGAATATACAAAATGTCAGGTGTATTACTCAAATTGGCCCCAGTCCATCCTCTAACAATAAAGATTAATGAGGGGGACGCCACATTTGGTGGTTTATTCCTGGATAAACAAATGTCACCTCGAACAGTTAGTGTAAAAAAACCGAGATCTTGGGTTCGCAGTAAACAGAGGAAAATACTTCCAGTATTGGGAAACATATGGTTGCTAAAACTGTTACAATTGATCAATGATGGTAATCCTATCGGCTGGCTCTATGGTAAGGGCCTGATTCTGAAACAGCGTTAATTCTGGATGATACTCTTGAATACGACTGTCAGTCGTCAGATAATGTTATTGTTCTGTACAACCCCAGCGGGCTGACAATATTGAAAAAAAATATTGCTGGCCTTTGTAAGTCCAGTTAAATTTACCAGTTAAAATGTTTCTTTGTCTCTTTGGCCCATCCTGTCCACATGTAGCTATACCCCTCCTGCTCCCGGTCAACGATCAGCGTACAATGTCAATTATTATTTAATTATCCATACGCGCACTTACATAAATATCGACTGTCGTTAATAGCTATTACATTGTCGGCGTCTGTTTGTAATCGTATGGTATTAAATAATAGTCACTTACTAAAAATACGCAGAATGAAATATAACGTGACATCTATTCTGTCACTATCAGTCGCGCCTAACATATACTCAGTCAACTAAAACCGTCGCTTCTTGTGTGAGAAAGCGGGTGGTAAAATTAACAGTAAAACTGAACCTCTGGTATAAAATAGCTATGCGTTTTTATTTCACCGATTTTAACAGCTAGAACTTTAAGTGAATTATAATGGTAAAAGCTTTAACACTTTAACACTTAAGCACTAATTTCTATTACCTGAAAATCCTCATGAAAAGACCCCCACGAATGCTATTAACACATTTCGCGAAATGGTTCTAGCTACTGTGCGCTTAGACTATTCTAAAAGTTCTGAGTGACGACTGATAGCTGGTTTAAGAAGACACAGTTTATATATCATCATGGTTGCTTTGATCTATAGATGATGCTACTTTTCACACAATAGTGTATAGCAGAGAAACAGAAACATGAGTCCCCCAGATAAAAGTTAACGGTTGGATTTTCTCTGGCGTTCGACCGCCATCAAAGCTTAATTCCGTGTAACGGGGTTCTCGAAGATTTTGCCCGCTCCTGGAGATCAAAGAACTCGGGGTTTCCATCTATGTACGAACATCAAAGGATACTCGGGGAAAGGTTTTTGCCCGTGAATCTTCTTCACATGGACCGGTGTTATTTACGTGCGGTCTGTCAGGTATCAATGATTGACAGATCAGCTCGCGTGAAACACTCAGATAAACATACCTGATTCGCTCCCTGTTATGACTGGCAGGTTACGAAAGTTTGTAAAAAACTTTGATTGATTATGTTCAGAGAAAAGATGCGTGGATGGAAAATAAGCTTTTGTAAGACAGGCAGAAAAATGCGTGGTTTTGCTAGCAAATCACAGAACGCTAACGAGATTACAAGGCTGTCAGATTACTGTAGGTTATATTTTCATTATATGTCACAAGCAGCCACCAGCTCTTGCAGTGGGTGGGGGGGGGGGGGGGGGGGGGGTTATGAAACTATCATTCTATATGCTGAGGGTGCCCTCCTTGTATGACTTGAATATCCACTAGCAATTTTCACTTGTTAAAAAATGCAAAATGTAGAATTATATATGTACAACTTACCCCTAATTTTTTTGGGAATATAGACTGACTTCTGGCTCAGAGAAATAATGAAGGCAACTTGATTAAGCTGCATATTACACGCGGTCTGGTGTGTTACTTTACAATAGACTCCCACTATGACTTAGTGTTCAGGTTCCTAGGATCCCGGGATTTCCGTATTAATGAAGGTAGAGTTTTCCTGTGATATAAGTCAACAAGATGCTCAAACATATTGTCCGGTCCTTTAAAGTAGAATCCTTATCCTATTCCTTACTCAGGCTTGTTTGGCTGTCTTCTTAACGAGTTGAATTTTACAGTGCCATAAACTCACAAGGCGCTAAATTATAAGGCAACATTCGGCCCACATCCAGATTGCTACTGTATGACACGGCTCCAATCAGAAATGTTGTAAATTTTACATTTCAAATGCTAAGCCATTTGCATGCAAAATGCGTATATTTCCTTTTCTATCGCGATAAAAATCGCCGCGTAACAAACGCACAGAAAAGTAATTTGTTTACATTCACCATATATGGTATGCCACTTTCCGTCTATCATCGATCATGTTTACACTCACGACTTCAAAATTTATCACACGTAATCTCTTTCAAGATGAATATTTATTCTTCCGCCAACTCTTCCCTGAAAACGATTACATCATTCATCCGGCCCAGCAAACATTGACAACAGCTTGGTCCGACAGAAATACTGTCAGCGATAAGATAATCGACGGGGATCATTCTAAGATTGTTTAATCACTAATCTGGTCTCTCCACTCACATGTCTGGTTTGGCAGGAAAACCTCACTTCTCTCTACCGACCTCAGGTGTCAATACAGATTCAAACGAAAGGGATTGATTGGTTAATCTGTAAAAGATGGTCGCTAAAGTCCCGACATATCAAGAATTGAAGGAAGGAAGTGCAAACATTGAATTTTAAAATACCATTTGCTGTCAGAGGTGGGAAACATTAAAATGAAGAGCACAGAATGAATTATAGATGGTACAAGTTAATGTGACGTTCTATGTTATTTTGTCACAGAAACAAATGTCATAACAAATATATTTGGGTAATTTCCTATCTTTCGTACTTTTTTGCTCCGTAGGGAAAATATGTAGTTAAGTGATGTTTCGTAGCGCTTAGGGTTAGGATTAGGGTTAGAATTAGGGTTAGGATTAGGGTTAGGATTAGGGTTAGGATTAGGGTTTGTGTTAGGGTTAGTGTTAACCATAATACTAACCCTAATCCTAACCCTAATCCTAACTCTAACTGCTACGAAACAACACTTAACTACATATATTCACTGCGGACCAAAAAGGTACGAAAGATAAGAAATTACCTATATTTGTTTATTTTGTTGTTTTTTAATCCCCTGAAAGAAAATAAAATGAAATGAAGCTGAAAATTGCCCATAAACCAATGTCATAAGTCAGACAGCAAAAATTGCCGCCAACCATGAAGTCATGTGACGAACACGTGACGAACACACATGATCTTATACTAAAATGTAATGTTAATGTGACATATTATTTCATGTAATACTGTCTTTACTTTGGTGTCTATTTCATATAAATTAGTTGTGGTAAAATAACAATTTAAAAATATAAAGTGACTGTCCTATTGCCATGCACGTCTCGGTGTGTTACAGGTACCGACACGAGTTCACATAATGGTGACGTAGTTCTCTACTATGCACGTTGTAAAAGGCGACTAAGGAAAGTTGGGTATGGGGCCAGTTACCCCATTCTGTAGAAAGTTTTAAACCACAAAAACCTCTGACTGGACAACGTGTGTGAGCATCTTTTTGACTTGCAGAACAAGAACACTCTCCCTTTATTAATGTGGAAAGCCTGGAATCCTAGGAACCTAAACATTAAGTCATAGTGGGATTCTATTGTAAAGTAAAACCCCAGACTACGCGTCAGAGACATTTTAACCAGGTTGTCAAAACTATTTCTCTGAGCCAGAAGACAGTCTGTATATTGCACAAGTATTTGGGGTGGGGTGAAGATTTTATAATTGTACATTTTGCATTGTTAACATTCGAAAATTGCTAGTGGATGTCAAAGTCATGCGAGGCTGGCAACCTCAGAATATAGAATGATAGTTTCATGGACCACTATTGCAAGAGCTGGCTTTATGTGGGTTTCTCATAGAGAACCAAAATCAGAGGTAGTCGTAAGTTCCACACGGAGCAGGGAGTGGATGATGACATAAATTTTCAACCAGTGCATATGTATCTTTAAACATGTTTTATATGAATACAATGAATGTTTTCCGCGTACAGTGATTAACATTAATGGCCACAGAGTGTACAGTTCTGATGCAGATGGGATGTTGGAATGA
The DNA here is from genome assembly GCA_024509875.1 of Oreohelix idahoensis. NCBI lineage: Eukaryota > Metazoa > Mollusca > Gastropoda > Stylommatophora > Oreohelicidae > Oreohelix > Oreohelix idahoensis. The sequence continues at coordinate 44,441 of JAMPIV010020066.1, read as the reverse complement.
AAAAAAGGGGGGGGGGGGGGGGCCCCTGATTTTCGTGTCACGAAACTCAATGCTCAGGAGGGTATGTGTTTCTCTCTTATTTCATGAAACAAGTCAGTGGTACCAATTAGTGGTACTAGTCTGTGGAACAAGTGTGTGGCTTAAGTGGCCTTCAGTCAAAGCTTGACACCAACATCAGACGGACCATCTTCGCAATTACGGCACGATTCTACGAGGGACGTGTTGCGCCCACCAGAGTTGATCATTAACGAGAGGAACTAGTCCATAACCTGCAAGAAACAAGAATAGGCTGGAGCAGAAACCGACCGACTTCTTACTGCCAGCTAAGTACACATTCAGAGCTGCCAAGTGAACTCTTTTTTTTAAAATATTTGCAAAAAAAAACCCTATCCAGATCATTACCTGTGATGAAATTTTCTAGAAAATTATTAATTCACTCCACCATTATTTATTTTACATTGTTAACTGTTATTACTTATAATATTTGTTATGTTGTATATATACACATTTATAGTAGATTCAGTCATTTTGAGTGAACTACACCCGTATGTCTCTGTCATTTTAAATACTTACAACAGAGCTATTAAAGTAACATTTTCCTGAGGTAAATCAGGTGATGGCTCATCAAAACGAGCAAAATCCTTTACCCCTCATAGAATGTCTGGGAAAATAGAAAGTTAACACAGTCTGGATCCTATCAGCAGTAGTACTTGATATCTCAAATTCCTATGCGGCTCCCTAGAATTGAAGCACCATTCTTCAGTTCACATCTCTGCCAAGAGTATTCTTGAGCTAAAGGTAGATACCTTACAAGATCATTAGATACTCTGAAGTTTGCCACTGTTTGACCATTACTGCAGAGAAATGGAGAAAATCGAGTGACATTTTTCCACATTAAAATGCTTATCCTTCTCTTGGTTGCTTTTCTTCAACTCTTCCTTCTGTGGCCGTGGACATATACTCTGATGATGATGATGAAGATGAAAGCATGTATAATGGGTTCGTCACACTAACCTAACCAGTTAGGCAGCTTTTTGGTCGATGGTATTCAAGTAACTTCTTGCTCACAAAACAACAAACAGTTCATGTAGACAGTGACTGATGATTCAACACTTTGTTGTAAGTGCCTTACTCTGACAGCGGTGAACGTCAATGCAAAGTTTATTTACAAACAGATCAGCAACAGTTGAAAAAAAGTTGTGATGCCGAACCTTCACTCGTGGTTGGTAGACTTGTACAGCCAACTATGTTCAGATACATATTTACTATTATTTCTTGCTCTCTCGTTCACTCGTGATATTACAGTAGTTCTGGCTGTCTCTAATCTGCTATGATGGTCACGACTTGATCAGAGCAGTTATCCTGCTGATTTCATTGGTCCACGAACTAAGGCTCAAGTGGCCAGAGACAGGTACTTAAATTAATTATCAGTATTGTGCCTGCTCACCGCACAGACCGAAATTGTGGGTTTTGTTATGAGATAGCCAGTGCGTTTTCTCATAAACCAAATTCCAACGTTTGATTTGAAGTGACGTTCGACGTAATTTCTTATGAACAGTTATGTGGTGTTCCAGTAGTCTGATGTTCACATTATTAAAGTGTTTCAGTCATCAAAGAGGGCTTCCAGAGGATACTTTATTTAATTTTCATGTGGTGGTCCATTACATGTTGTTCAACTGTAAGGCAATGCCTAATATTTATGCTCATTTGAACACTACCCAGCACAGCAACAAGTCTTGTAAGCCATTACATCTCAGCTCACCACACCACAACACACAATATGATCGTTCATAGATCAGCAAACGAACCCCAACATAACACACATATGGGAACACAGTTCACAATAATAATTCTCCCTCTGCTACAAAAGTAAAGAGAGCCCCATAACAGAGGTGTGAAGTGCAAGAGACGTCACTAAATTGGCTCTCAGCTTTATTTTGTTTCTTAACTTTTCCCGCTGCCTATGTCTTCTGTAATTCTCTATGAGAGTAAGGTATCCATTTTTACAGATGAGTTGACTGCAATGTGACGGAACCTCTTTTTGAAAACCGTTACTTTGAGTTGAAAAACTAAAGCTACAACCACTCCGGCACTCAGACACTTGTTTAGATGGTATCAGTTCCGAACTTTAGATCTCTCGTCCACTAACATCATGCTCTTCTATGGTCTGCTCTTCTATGGTCTGCTCTTCTATGGTCTGCTCTTCTATGGTCTGCTCTTCTATAGTCTGCTCTGGTATTCTTTGTAAATTTAAGCATGTGTTTATTTAACGCGCTGAATAAACGACGTAAATGTCATCAACATACGCGCAAACATACACACAAACACGAACACATAATCTTTTCAGTATTGTATATTTGTTCTTAATTCTTATTTTAAGTCATTCAGTCAGCAAGTACTAACACGTCATAGATTAAATAGTACCAAGTCACATAACCGACTATATGACTGCGCGCGCCCTAGAGGTGACATCCATCAGCTTCTTTTTTCCTGTGTTCCATATGGCGTGTTATTTTCTATTCTGCTTGTTGTGAGAGCGTATTTTCTATTCTGCTTGTTGTGAGAGCGTATTTTCTATTCTGCTTGTTGTGAGAGCGTATTTTCTATTCTGCTTGTTGTGAGAGCGTATTTTCTATTCTGCTTGTTGTGAGAGCGTATTTTCTATTCTGCTTGTTGTGAGAGCGTATTTTCTATTCTGCTTGTTGTGAGAGCGTATTTTCTATTCTGCTTGTTGTGAGAGCGTATTTTCTATTCTGCTTGTTGTGAGAGCGTATTTTCTATTCTGCTTGTTGTGAGAGCGTATTTTCTTTTCTGCTTGTTGTGAGAGCGTATTTTCTCCCAGTATGAGCTTGAGCAAAAAGCAACATCACCACATAGTGTGATCCGCAGCTTCATTCTGCCAGACTGCTTAAGTAAGGCCTAACTGTCTTGTGTTTAAACGTGTCGACGTATCTTTCGTTCAAAGATGAATTTCACTCGACCGATTTGACAACGGCAAACAAAAACAAAACCAAAAAAATAATAAAAAATAAAAATACATCTATAAGAAGTCAAGAACAGTACAAACTTATAAGTCCACTGTCGTTAGTGTTACGAAAGAAAATTCAAAATAGGAAAAGAATTTACGATACATAGAGTAACACTGGATAGCCAGATATCAGAAATCTGTAATTCGTCTTACCGTTATCAGCATTTTCACCATTTTAGACATTACTGAAGCATTCTGTATCTATCAATATACCAATAGGTCAAGAGTGTGCTGTAAGTTTAATACACAGCGCACTTCCGGGTTCAGACATGGAGGCATTTATGCAGTATTCCTTATATGACTGCCAACTAAGCACGCTTTACCTTATGATGTGGAAGTCAACCTCTGTCTGTGAGGTTAATAACACCCTCATTGACTCTTGACATCATCCTCACAATTCCAGGGATTCCCCCTGTGGTGAAACATGTTGAGAACAATGCATTGAACACTAAGCTTGGTTGAGTCACTAAAGCCCCAGACGTAACTTTGGCTTTTACCCAGTCGGCCGCTGGGATCTCACTATGGACAGATGATAGGCAGGGGGAACGAACGAACGAACGAACGAACTTTATTTTCGAAGGGTAAAGAATTGGGCGCGCAGGCCCGTCTAACATTCTGCCCTTCCACTCTCATTAATCTTGCATACTATATCCTTTCATTCCCACATGATGCTTTAAGCATTAATTTAAAGGCATGCAACATTATAAAGTTACCATAACAGCATTCATTTACAGTATGCAAGCATAATAATAAAAAAATGAGTAGGGTTTTTTTTTTTGAAACAAACAAGCTAGTAAATGGGGGAAAAAAGTAATAATAAAATAAAATAAATAAAACAATAAAAAAAAATAAATAAATTCTGTATACCGACACTCACTCATGCGGTCAATCCGTCTACAATTAATCTGTATTTTTGGTATGCGGGTACATTCTCACGACTTACATTTCTAAAGTACAGTATTATGTGGGTACATTCACACATACATTACATTATATAATAATATTTTAAAGTGAATATAATAATGATATTACATGGATATAAAACAAATTATTCACACACAAAAATGAGCGGAAGAGGAAAAGAAATGTTGACCTATGGATGAGATGTTGACAGGCAAATACTGTTTCTATGGGGGTAGATAATCAGTGTTGAGGAAGTGTTTGAAAAGTGCTTTGTTAAAAGAATATTGTGTAGGTAGGCTTTTTAGGTGGTGTGGAAGGCTGTTCCATAAGTAGGCACCAGAGTAGGCTAGACTCTTTTTGAACAGGTCGATCCTAGGTTTGGGCAGACGTAACTGATGTAATCGTTGTCCCTCCCTTCTACTGGTTTGAAACAATGATCTTAGGTACGACGGGGCATTGTTAGATAGAATTGTGTGAGTCAGCTTGGCTTTGTTGTAGAGAAGACGTTTTTTTAGCGACAGTATTTTGGGTTCTTTTCCTGTTGATAATTACCGAGCTTTTTTTTTTATCTTTTGGTTGAAGAAGGTGAAAATGTGATCTTAACAGTCACTCAAAGTAAATGACACAAAAAAGTTGATGGAATGGTGTTCAAGATATGATGATATAGTTTATTTAACCATGGTAAATTTATAATTATAACATCAACGTGTTGTGGGCGATTGCATAATTTTTTTCTAATGACGAATATAAATGTTACTAGAAGTTGATGATGCAATCCTACCTATGATTACATCACCTTTGTGTATAAATACCTTATCTCTGATAAAATTTTGCCATTAGTTAGTGCATTTGTCCTTATCAAAAGTATCGTAGTTAGAAATGCCAGAAGGCGTACAGTTTGTATTTTGGCTGCAGAATAGGAGATCAAGATAAGAGCTGGGCGCCACACATATGCTGCAATACATGTGCAGCACACAAAAACTGTGGTACTCCACTGGCAAAAGGCAAGCTATGCCTTTTGCAGTCCCAATGATTTGGAGAGAGCCCACTGATCATCTCAAAACTGTCTACTTTTGCATGGTCCCTCCATCAGTTGGGAAAGGCATATCTAAGAAGAAAAAATGGACTCTGGAATATCCAAACATCCCCTCTGCAATACTTCCGGTACCACATGGCGATGACACCAGTTCCCAGACTGCCAGAATCCTTTTCAGCTGTTCCACTGATGAAGAGGACATTGGTGGTCCAAAAACCATCAACCTCATCAGTGCACAAAGCAAACTACATCTAAACGGCAGTTAATAACCCAAGGTGAACTGAATGATCTTGTAAGAGATCTGAATTTACACAGAACAAGGCGGAGCTTTTGGGTTTCCAGATTGCAAACAGTGGAAGCTCCTGGCAGCAGATGTTACAATTTCTGTGTCTAGGAAAATTACATTCTTTTTCAAATGACCTTTCTGCGTGCACAAATTTCTGGTTTAATGGCAGCCCTATACATAATTACATACAAAAAGAGTGGAGGCTTTTCATTGATTCACATCAAGACAAATCTTAAAGGCTGTTATGTTGAATAATGGTAAGGCCTACCGTCAATTCCAGTATACTGGTCACGCATTCATATGAAAGAAATTATGAAAACATTAAGCAGCTTTTGAAGTATAAACTACGATCATCATCATTGGCACTTTGCGGTGACTTAAAAAGTGGTCGCTCTTTTGCTTGGACTACAGGGTGCATACACCAAGTACTGTTGCTTTCGGCTGTGAGTGGGATAGCCGTGCACGAAGTGACCATTACATCAGAAGACATTGGGCCAATCAGGCAGTCATTGCAGCCTGGCAGTAAGAACGTTGAGAACAGCAGTTGTCGACACCAGCAATCTCTTTAGTTGCACATCAGTGCACATTATACTGGGTCTCACGGAAAAATTTAATCAAGGCAATGGCCTAAACAGATGAGGCTTTCAAATACCTCATCAGAAAATTTCCAAGACTGAGTGAATCTAAAATAAGAGAGGGAGTATTTGTTGGTCTAAATTCGAAAACTTCTTCATGATACTTTCTTTCGTGTTGCATGGCAAGGAAAAAGCAGCATGGCTAGATTTAATCAGTGGTGGACAATACAAACAACAGATCTATAATTACAATCAAATTGTAGAAAATACTCCATCTACGAAGATATATAATAGTCAAGGCTGCAAATGTCTTTGAAAATTCATTTTCTGGATTCTCATCTGGATTTCTTTACGTCAAACTGTGGAGCGGTCAGTGATGAGCATGGTGAACGATTTCACCAGGACATTGCTGCTATGGAGACAAGGTATCAAGGCAATTGGAGCCCTTCAATGCTTGTTGATTACTGTTGGACTGTGACAAGAGACACCTCATCATTGACTACAAGAAGCAAGCAAACGAGCTCGAACAGCGACTGAATAATGACAGTTGGGTTCAAACTGTGCTCTCAAAAATCCCTATGTGAACAAATAGCCGTTTTTAGCTTTTCTATCATTTTATCACTCAAAAATCAATTCAGAAACAGTACATTATGACCACAATTTTTATAATGCTAAAGTCTGAAATACTAGCTGTTCCCCGAAAAGTAAACAGGAGATATCTTTAAACTGTAATGTAAATTCATCATTTAAAAAAAAACCAGAGCCAACTGGTTAATTTCATTATGATATTTGAAGATCATTTCCCTTTCATAAGAAATGGTACATTTAATTTCTGGTACAAAAAACTTTTGAAAATTTGTTGACCAGTGTTATCGGTGATCAGACGCACTGCTCTCTTTTGCAGGGAGTGCAGTCTCTTCGAGGTGGAAGCAGGGCAACAATCCCATAGTGTAGAGCAGTAATCTAGATGTGTCTGTATATGTGAGGTGTAGAACAATAGTCTAGTGTCTGCGTCTAAGAAGTGTTTTATTTTGGCTAGCTGGTACGTCTTTTGTGCTATGTGTTTGGTTAAATTCCGTACATGGGAGTTCCACGTTAAGTGCTGCTCAATCGTGATCCCCAGAACTTTGTGTTCTGTTACATGTTCAATTTGTATTGATTCCGCGTGTAGCTGTAGCGATCTTTTGGTGCAGCTTAGGAGTTTCTGTCTGGTGGTAATCAACATAGATTTCGTTTTTGTTGTGTTTACTGGCATACGATTCATATTACTCCATTTTGTTAGATTGTCTACATCGCTTTGAAGAGTCATTTCAAGTGCCACGCAGTCATTGTCACTAGTGTAGATAGTACAATCATCTGCAAAGAGGTCACAAGTTGAATATTTTAGATGTAGTGGCAGGTCGTTGATGAACATTGCGAAGAGTAGGGGCCCAAGAATAGAGCCCTGTGGTACTCCTGTAACTACCTTCGAGAAATCTGATGCCGAGTTGTTGTGAAGCACTAACTGTTGTCGATCTGCCAGGAATGATTTGATGATGTTTAGTGGATTAGAGCCTATTCTGAGGGTTTCCAACTTTTGAACCAAGATAGTGTGGTCAATCATGTCAAATGCTTTCTTGAAATCGACAAAAACAGCACCACATAATTTTCCATCATTTATGTTCGACAGCCAGTTGTCTGCCATTTTGGTGAGCGCTGTGTGACAGGAATGTTTGGGTCTGAAACCTGACTGGCTATCAATGAGCAGTTTGTTTGTTGTTAAGTGTTGAAATGTGGTGTTGTAAATGTGTTTCTCTAGTGGTTTTGAAAGAGATGATAGAAGGGATATTGGTCTGTAGCTGTTGAGATCGCTATGTGAGCTAAGAAGTGGATATGTGCAGGACGTGACAATTCTTAGTGAGAGCCCAGAACCAGAGTACAGAACCAGAGCACAGAACCAGAGCCCAGAATCAGAGCCCAGAACCAGAGCCCAGTATTTTAGCTCTGAATTTATTGAGAGCCCCTGGAATACTGGGGAATGCACAGTTTGCCACACGCTTCGTCCTCCTGGCTTGGGACCAGATGTTATGAATCATTAAATGTAAGCCCTGCTCGAGAAACTGGAGATCACAACTTCAATTGAACACGTTTCGAAATAGCAGAAATGTCGCAGGAAAAGCCAAGATCTACAGTGTAGATAATGCCTAGGAGTCTTCAACTTGGTATTGACAGCAAACTCAGCAGCCCTAGTTCAACAATAACAACTCAAAGCGTCATATACCTCGTACTTTTTTTTTTTTTTTTTTTTTTTTTTTCTTAACCAGCGGCACTTGGGCTTTCAGCCCTTCGGCCCAATGACATATCATTGCGAGGCTGGGGAACCTGAGGACTTTCCTTCCAACCCGGTCAGGAGCTTCGCTCCTTCCCATCCACAGATGGTTTATCACAGGAGCCGTTCAGGCTATTCAGTCAAATTTCCGGCCGTAAACATTTCTTCAAACGCCGACGCCCGGGTTTGAACCATGAACACCTGGTCGCCAGTACAACGCCGAAGCCATTACACCAGCGCGGCTCCCATACCTCGTACATAGGACAGGCAATCAGAGCAAGACAGTATTACATGAACATGCATAGGTCATCAAATGACGAGTTGATTACAGCAGTACCACAACTTAATTCGTAGAAACAAGGTATGAGATCGTGGGTACATATGCTGCAAACATGATTACATCTGGCCCATCAAAACGAACAAGAATCATTATCGGTGGTGCATATACACAGCTGCACACACGCCCGTAGTCATAAATTCTCTTGGCCCTCACACAATTAGATCGTTGGATCCCATTTTCTTCCCAACAGGCTCTCATAACATAGACACGGCCGTTGTCGACAACCATTACTGCTCATCTCCAAAGCACAACCTTTAACTTAGACATCTCTCAGCTCGACTGACTATCACCAAACTCACTCAAACACGAAAACCGTTAACAGATCTCTCACGCATACATCATTCTCATCAGTGAAGATGACAACAGGATGACACGTTAACTACAGTAAACAAATAATAAACACCTCCACAATCCCTAAATTGAACACTCATTTAAGGCCCACAGGCACTAACCCGCTGAACTCTCAATCAAGTAGCGACGCTGTACGAGCGGACAATTCTAACAGACCACGAGAAGTAAAAAGACATAAACTTAAAAATGACAATGGAGCAGAGCACGTTTGTGGGGACCACAAAAAATTTAGGGGCGGAACATGTGACCGCGTGGCCAGAAAGGTGTAATGTTAGACTGAGTAATTAGTTGTCGATCTAGTCTACGGTGTGAATTTGTGCTCGTGTTGGCATTCTCACCCGGTAATGGGCCATTTTAACGAAACACACCTTCGCCATCCGTGAAGAAGACAAACGTGTGAAACGTGGGAGACAACCATCGGTTGTTAGACATCTTGGCGCGGTCTGACACCAGAAGAAAACACCTTGTTAAGCACGAAACCGTGAGGTGTGACTCCAGGCAAGAAATATTGTGGGAATGTAACCACCTTTGGGCGGAACTTCAATTTTGGGCGTCTCGAAAGATAATCTTTACTAAAATGTGATCTCATGTCATCCAAACTGAGCATAGGACTCCTGATTTGCTCTTTAGAGAGATGGGTGGAGTTTTCCCTGACATTTTGACGTAGCTATCATGTTGTGCATGGTTGGAGATGCAGATTTAAACTGAAACAGTGAGAGGCTTCAGTGAGAGAGCTGAGAAGTAGCAAGATCGTTCTTGTGCAAAATGCGCCCTCGTACGATAACCAACTGAGGTTTGGGCTTTTGCATAGTTGCGTCTGTGCTAAGAGAATTAACGACATAGAGGTATGCTTGCATATAAGTACATTTTTATTATACTTTAGATTTAGTAATATAAATGCTTTGTAGCGAATGTCTATCTATAGCTTGATAGAAGCTGACTGGCGATTTATGTGTATTTAAGTGTAATTTCACGTATATCCCATCGCTATTTTCAACAGTGAGACAGTGTGTTAAATGTGTAAAGTACTAAGTGAATTTATAAGAGGAATTCTAGTGTCGCATTGCGCTGTATACAAGTGTGCATTTATAACCATTATTATTATTAGTTGTGTAGTGTTAAATAATGGTTATATTGCATTCTTGTGAGCCATAATTGTGGTTAATGTTACATCAGTGATTATTGTGAGAGAAAGATTAGCGTACCCTCTAGCTGCGTGAGTAGCCTATGCCTATTACATTTAGTACAGAGCTGTAAGAATAGAGTATATATCTCCTTTTTCTTTAGAGCAGCTAGACCTCTAAGATACTGATAAATTGATGTCATTTAGACCAGTGCGCTGTGTGGAATATTTCATCATAGATAGAAGTGCTTCATTTAAGTTTTATCTCGCGTGATGATGGAGTTAGTATCTAATATGCGTATGAAGGCATTGTTGTTGATTGAGATATGTTTATTATTGATTACACATACATACGCAGACTTGCATGAATACACACACACACACATGGTCATTTAAGTGCATGTACTTGCATATTTTCACACATATATATGTATTATTAAGTAGATGATGTTTGTCCATTAGTACGATGCTAGTTTATTTTGTTTCATTTTATTTCAGAGAGTCCAGCAGTCTGTGCTGGGTTATTAGATGGTGTTACCTAAATAGCTTGGTTATATGGTGTTGCTTAGGAATTGTCTTCAAAGTAAACTTGCGGACAACATTGTTTCTGTATGATTCTTGTGCTACCTGATAGGGTTTCATTAATAAAAGTGGGACCCCTGTCATCAAGAGTTTTTCTGTGACTGCGGAACGTGTGTGAAAGTAGGCCAGAGAGAGTGACGACAACATTACACACAAATCCTTATTCTCCTTCACACATCGTCTTCGCACCGTCACAGATCTATCTATCTATCTATCTATCTATCTATCTATCTATCTATCTATCTATCTATCTATCTATCTATCTATCTATCTATCTATCTATCTATCTATCTATCTATCTATCTATCTATCTATCTAACTATCTATTTATCTATCTATCTATCTATCTATCTATCTATCTATCTGTCTGTCTGTCTGTCTGTCTGTCTGTCTGTCTGTCTGTCCGTCCGTCCGTCCGTCCGTCCGTCCGTCCGTCCGTCCGTCCGTCCGTCCATCTATCTATCTATCTATCTATCTATCTATCTATCTATCTATCTATCTATCTATCTATCTATCTATCTATCTATCTATCTATCTGATTTAAAGTGGTTATGGATGCATTTTTCAGTTTCCCCGAAGGGAGGCAATCCAGTGTATCAGTATCCCAGGATCACCACGTCCTGCCAGAAGCATATCATATACATTTGGGTCAGCTAAGGATATGATCTCAAACCTATCAATTTATGAACTGTCCACCATCCTTGACCTCATTAACAAGACCCGAAGAGAAGGCAAGTTACCAACAGACTGGAGAAAAACCAATATCATCACAGTCCTAAAGAAAGACACACCATCTAATGAAGTAACAAGCTATCGACCGATTTCCTTGACATCAAACTTAAGCAAGATCGCTGAAAGGATGAAATGAAAGGCTTAAATACCAATCAATCATGTTTTAGAAGAAACAAACAGACAATGGATCAGTTAATTAGGTTCACCCAAGAGATAGGTGATGCCTACTAAGACCCAAAAAAAATGTATTATCAACATTTATTGACCTTAGACAAGCCTATGATCGAGTCTGGAGGATAGGCCTCCTCTTTAAAATTCGAAGAATGGGAATATCAGGGCGAATGTACAACTGGCTAAAAGGTTTTTTTCCACAACATAACAAGTGGAACAACATTCAGTGGAACAACATTCAGTGGAACAACATTCAGTGGAACAACATTCAGTGGATCTACATCAAAACAAAGCACCTGGGGAAGGTATGCCTCAGAGATCAGCATATATATATATATATATATATATATATATATATATATATATATATATATATATATATATATATATATTATATATATATATATATATATATATATATATATATATATATATATATATATATATGACCTCCCAGATGTCATCACCTGCCAAAAAGCACTCTTTGCTGATGATCTTAGTCATCTGGACAAAAGGAAAACATCTCCAAACCATTACCAAAAATATGAACAAGAACCTGACAACCATCTCTGCATACTGCCAGTTCTGGAAATTTGAAATTAATGTAGAGAAAACTGTGCACAGCCTGTTTAGTCTTTTTTTTCTTTTCTTTGCTTGGCCAGTAGCTCTATTCTCATGACTCCTGGCTCCACGGGGCAATTGAGAAGGACCCCCAGTAGTAGGGGTTGGGCCCTTCAGAGGCAGAGGGCCCGGCACTTCGCCTGCCTGGGTGTCCGTCACAGGGCGAGTGCCATAACGTTTTGCAGATATAGGCATACTTCCATAGCGCATGTGCGTGGCATCCTGATTGCTGTGGTGCGCCTCTTGGCTGGTTGCCTCCGTCTTCAGCACCTTGACTTGCTAGGGCAGACTGTGGTCTTGCCCGAGTGTAGGAGGGCCTGGCCAGTCTTGGTTTTTCAGCCGCTGATGGCTGTACTAGAGCCCCATCTCCACGTCAAGGTGCTGGCCTCGATGGGGCCTGTTTAGTCTAAACAAGAGAGTTAATGAGGAAAACATTGAGGTCTGGATGAACGGAGAGAAACTAGCATACGAAGAATTCCCGAGATATCTTGGAGTCGAGCTTGACCTTGACCGTAGACCGTAGACTTACCATGAAACCTCACATGAAAGCATCCACAAGACTTAGGCTCCTCAAGCATTGTTCCTCCTGTGGGTGAGGAGCAGACCAGCACTCATTAGGCCAACTCTATACTGGATATGTGCACCCAGTAATTGACTACTCGCTCTCCCTCCAAACTATTGCAAGCAAAAGCCTCCTTCAAAAGCTAGACAAAGTCCAGAATCACGTTCTACGGTTTATAAGTGGTGCCATGAAGACAACGCCGACAGATGCATGCGAAATTAACACCAATATTGAACCCTTAAATCTAAGAAGAGAACGTTCAGCTGTGGAAACATACAAAAGGTATCTGAGAATGGACACAAAGGAGGAGAATAGGAAAATGGTAGAGCTGTGGCACCAAAACACAGAATACAAAAGACATCTTTTCTTAAAAATTCAAAAGATGCTAGCATCAAACACCACCTACTAGTAGTTAGAAAGCCAATTGCAACTATCAATAATGAACCACCTTGTTGGCAGGCCACTCCTGCAGTAAGAACTGAACTCTGACTCCTCAGCAAACAAGAACACTCTAGCACCACTACTGAAAACAATCGCCTTAAAAACTATAGACTCATATCCACAATATATCATCCATGTCTACATCATCCATGTCTACATCATCCATGTCTACACAGATGGATCTGCATTTAGAAGCTACCACCAACGCTGGATATGGCGCAGTGATAAAATACCCCAACCTGCATCTATCTATCTATCTATCTATCTATCTATCTATCTATCTATCTATCTATCTATCTATCTATCTATCTATCTATCTATCTATCTATCTATCTATCTATCTATCTATCTATCTATCTATCTATCTATCTATCTATCTATCATCTCTCTGTCTCTCTGTCTGTCTGTATGTATGTATGTCTGTCTGTCTGTAAGTACCATTTTATGACACCCAGTTTAGTTGTCAGTTTTGTGTTGTGAAGTATTATGTACCTTGTTGTTATTGACCTGATAAACAATGGAATTGTACAGGATAAATGTAAAATTAATTTTATATTTCTGCACACCGTAACATGTTAAGTACCCAACTGCACCGTTAACTATTTGAGTAGCGCACCACGTATATGATGTCATCAGTTCATGTGTTCACATAGTCTTGTAAAGTGACCGTCAGGCCAGACATGGCCTTTCGGCAGATGCAGTTTCTTGTCGATAAAGGAAGGTAACCTGCAATAAAACTGATAAATTGAGCACAGTAATGCGTTCATAACAACCCTGTTGTGTAGATCAAAACTTAGAGGCAGTTAACTATTGCCCAAATCCATATAATCAGAAACGACAGAAATGGAGAAAAGGGATACCAAAACACCAAACAAATGTATTAAAGACTGTAAGAGAATTCCAACTGTAACGAAAACTGATTGGATGAAATTGTTTTACCCTGATTTAAGTCAAAACTTAAGGGACCGCTATTACAAAAGCCTACAAACACGTGATGAAGTAGATAACAATGTTCGTACACCAAATGAAGGATCAGTATATCCGCAAACCAGCACACCCGTTGCTACCGCTCCAAGATCTGGAGTATCCAGACTTGCTCAACTACCCAGAATAATTCCACAGAATATTCCGCCACCTTTGCTCAGTCCCATTGAGACCAGATCGGATCAGTCACAAAGAACATATTCCGAAACCAGTACACCAGGTGGACATGCCCAAAGACGTCAATTAGACAGTAGTACACAACCATCCTTTAGATCAAGCTATGCTCCGTCACCCGGATACTCAGATGATAAATCACAAGAGTATTTTACTGCACATTCTTCATCCCTGTCCGGATACACAGATAGTAGTTCACGATCCTTCTCCTCTCTACGTTCTAC
>JAMPIV010020066.1:0-25000 GCA_024509875.1 Oreohelix idahoensis | reverse complement strand
AAAGTCACGCCCCATAGGCAATTTATTATATACATGAAATTAAATGTTCGAATTAGCAGGCATTCCCTTTTAAATTCTTTCTTACTCGGATGATGCACTAACTTAGAACATTCCTAAGTAAAGTAAAATTTTCTCTGAGGTTCGCAAATTCTAATGCGATGACACCCTTAAGATCATCTATTGTTTTGGTCATTTGACATAAACAACTGATATGACGCAGTCCCATTTATGTGGGCTGTTTTCCAAATGTGTACAGAGTCGTGAAGAGATTTCTGGTTTTCTTCAAATCCTTGGTCGACCGCTACATACCGATCATTAATGTTGTCAGCTTCTTTGAAACGATCCAACAAGCTGTCAACAGTTCTATGATCAATTGGGCGCTTGCCAGGGTTCTGGTCATTAAACTCTTCAACAACTGACCGTTGTGTGGCACCGTTCTTTCCAGACATGAGAACAATGTCTATGACTTCATGTTTAGTAAATTTATAAGCCAGTGTACATCAATCTTGAAGCAAAAATAAACATTTTTGTTTTAAATAAAAATTTATAACTTACCTTTGGGGTTTGACCTTTCGCACACTCTCTATATATATATTGTTATGAACCAAACGTAGCATATGTCCAAGGTTGTTTAAACTTGGTGTGCTGTCCTCAAACTGGGTTATGAACATTCTTGTGTGATCACCACAAAAACACTCTCACTAGCGGCACTCATTCATAAACCCGACAGAAGTCTGTTGTCGAGTCCTATGTACGAGGGAAGGTCAAAAAGTAATGCCTCCTATTTTTTATGTATGTAAATACTGCATCGGTGTGCAATTTGTAAATTTAGCAAGATTCCTCAAACACTCTTCTGCATTGTATAGCATTACCAACCTGTTTCAGTAACAGGTGGCACCACTGTAACAGTTTAAAAATGGCTGCCAAAGACATTCGGTTAAAACAACGTTATGTCATAGAATGTTGACAGACAGACATAAAGAAACAAGGACAATCATAGTCATCAACCTCCTGTACCGTTACGAAACTGAAGGAGAAGAGTTTTTATCGAATATTGTGACAGGTGATGAGACTTTGGTTCATTTTTTTTAACCGGAATCCAAGAGGCAGTCAATAGAATGGCATCACACAACATCGCCGACAAGAAAGAAGTTCAAATGTTCACCATCTGTAGGGAAAGTTATGGCCTCCGTGTTTTGCGATGAGAAGGGTGTGATTCTTCTCGACTTCTTGGAACAGGGAAACACGGTGAATGCAGACCGTTAGATTGAAATTTTGAAGAAGCTTACAGGTCGTCTTCGGCGACTTTACCCATTAAAAGATCAGAGAACTGCACTACTGTTGCACGATAATGCCACGCCACACACCGCTAAACGCACCATTGATGCGATTGCAGAATTTAGCTGGACATTATTACTACATCCCCCTTACAGTCCCGATCTTGCACCTTCTGACTTCCATCTGTTTGGACCACTGAAAGAAGATCTTCGCGGACATCACTTTGAGGACACCGAGACCCTTAAACGCGCCGTACGTCAGTGGTTTAGGAAAAAGGACACACATTTTTACCGTGCGGGGATACATGCCCTTGTGAGAAGATGGACAAAAACTGTAACAAATAACGGAGACTACATTGAGAAATACATTTTTGAAGTTCAGACTTGGAGCTACATTTCAACCTAAATTTTATTTGTTTTCTTGCCTATTGAATGAAATTAAAAATTACGAGGCATTACTTTTTGACCGTCCCTCGTATATACGTATTTCATCAAAACACAATCCTGGACATTGGTAACACTATACATGACGACACACAAATAACAAGCTGATGGCACCTAAAAATGACTTCAGACACATCTCATGATACTCTGCTCACCGTATCATGACTTTTACTGATATCTGCTGGCATTCTTGCACACACACAGTCGCATTACCCCACTGTCTTGGCCTCATTTAGCACGGCATGCACCTCGCACGAGGAATCTTCTAGTAAGAATAAATATTAATCACTTCTGACCACATATGACTCATAAAGTCACCACAGACGCGGCATCCTCCCGTCACGTCTTAAACATTATTCGAAGATTCAACAATGAGATATACGCGGCAAACTCTCCTTCCGTATATACCATTGACTTCTTGGCTCTACAACATCACTTCTGGCGCATTCCATCCACTGTGCGTGTCAGAATCATTTCTAGACTCTACAGTCTAACAATAATCACTTAAGATAAATAACATCACATCCGACTCGTCTTCCCTGACGGTCAGTCACACACTCCCTCTAACATTGCCAAATACTCTCCGTCATACAAATCGATATCACTACCCAACATGCTCTCCACCGGCTCATGTGAATCTCAGAAACTTACGACAGCCCTGAACAACACTCTACAAGAACATTACATTACAGAAATAACACGTGACCATGCAAAACTCACATGTAACAATGCTAGTGGAATTCTACCACAACAATCACTTCTTCCTTCCCCCACACACGCACCCTCAAACACCCTCATGCCCCCTCCCATGCCATTCTGTATTGTACTCTTCCAAGACTTAATTTCACGCTCTTGGAGTGGATCAAACTATAACGTCCGCAAGTGATGTCCACTGCAGCATTGTACAAAAATCATAATATACTTTTGGTTTTAAAATCGTATAGTAGTTAATTTAACTAAGTGGGTGGGGGTGGCTAAAAGGTATGGCGTCCACCTCTAATTCTAGAGGTACCGGGTTCGCTCCCAGTGCAGGGAATATAATTGAGGACAATATTTTTTTGGAACCAGTGGTATCCTAATGATGTTGTACTCCCCCTGATCTCCTAGCTAATGAGATCGGATGCCTAGCTTTCTCGTATAAAGACGAAAGAAAGGAGGTCCAGCGTGCAAGTTGCGCACGTTCAAAATCCATCAGCAGTTGGAAATCGGAGAGAGTAGGCCGTACGGCCGCTGCCCTTGTACAGTTTAGAAATTAGGAGATCTACACACACACAAAATCACCGAAGCAGAAATTCTTACTTACTTAGTCGTTCCCCTTCTACCGTGAGGTGTAGAGGTTTGGAAGAGAGAGCGCCAGACTATCCTATCGGCTGTCTTCCTCCTGGCCTGGTTCCATTCTAGTCCTCGGTCCTTCAAAGATTGTCTAATGTTGTCCTCCCAGCGAACTCAGAAATTCTTGTTTAAATATTAATCCGGTATATATTTAAACTGTGTGACATACCTTTATATAAAAGAACTTTCTATCTACAACACTGTTGATCAAATCTGTTGTTACTAATATTTTTCCACTCCATGATTTCAAATTGTTCACAATCTGCTCTCTTTGTCGTTAAAACGGCAAAAGAAGCATGGCTAAACCACACTTGCAAAGACTTGAAATGTAGCACAGAAAAGACACAACACCAATTAGTGATGAACAATGCGATTTTGTAGAATGTAAATGTAAAAACAACGGCACAAATATTATAATAAAATTAATAGAGAGGACAACTAAAGTTAAAAACAGGACTATATTTTAACTTTTATAGACTACACTAATTCATCAAAGAGAAGCGCAAGTAAAGTGTCAAAATGCTATACAGCATAAACATCTATGGTAATGGCCTGAGAATAATGAAGAACATGTGTTGATCACAAAAAGTAGCTGTAACAATCAGCTGACACATATGACAATTTCAGCAGGTACAATAAAAGGTGTTTCACACGGATGTGTGCTGTCAAGAGCAGTTCAACATGTACAGTGAAAAAAAAAAAACAATAAATCCATAGAGGACATGTCATACATACTGGTATATGTTGGTGAACATAATATAAATAACTTGCGGTACGCCGATGAGACAAATAGTGAAAATGAGCTGTAGGTGAAAATGGGACTACAAAGAAGATGTTTCCATTAATCGTATGTGCCCTAATTGTACGTCACCAGGTGTATTACCGGGGCAGGAAAGAGTAGCAGAGAATAGTAACATTTTTCCATAACAAGCCACACGTAAAAGCGATTAAGGAAAGTCGGGCACGATGCCGGTTTCCCAGTCTTGTTAACAAAAAAAATGTTAAACTGCAAAAATAATGGACAGGTCAAGCAAGGAAGAAGAACTTGGCCTTTGTTGAAGGCCTATACACCTTGGGGAGCTAAAGGGTTTTGATTGTGCAATCTTGTAGAAGAGATTATCAGATTTAAGAATTATGGCAGGGTATAGTAGAATGGTTCTGGTAAACGTAACACTTGGGCGCAATACTTTATACTTTTTCTTTGATCCTTAGTTGCCGACTGTCAAAGCGTCAGTGACCATCACGCATGGTGGCATCTTCTTGGGCAGCAACAGACTGCTTTCACTTTGCTCATTCGGCAGCCATCCTTCGTGCAGTGTCCCAGCTCAGGTTCATTCTTTGCATCTCGGCGTCGATAGCTCTCCGCCAAGTTGTTTTTGGACGGACTATCTTCCGCTTTCCTTCAGAGGTCCATAGCATAGCTGTTCTTATGATGGCATGAAGGTCTTTTCTGAGGACGTGGCCAACCCAACTCCAGCGTCTGTCAGCTAATGGTGTACATGTCCTCTTGTTTGCTCAGAGTAAGCAGTTCTTGGTTGGTGATGATACTCGGCCAAAAGATTCTGAGAATTTTCCACAGGCTGATTGTGTGGAAAGAGGACAATTTCGACATGTCCTTCTGAGTTACTCTACACTCTGAACTAACAGTCTCATAATTGTTTCTTGTAACCATTGACCATAAGTCATGAAACATTTTCATAAAATTAATCAATAAAGTAGAAATAGAATGGGAAGGAATGAACTGGCTACAGAAGAACTAGTGGCTACTAGAGAACTAGTGGCTACAGGAGAACTAGTAGCTACAGGAGGACTAGTGGCTACAAGAGAACTAGTGGCTACATGAGAACTAGTGGCTACAGGAGGACTAGTGGCTACAAGAGAACTAGTGGCTACATGAGAACTAGTGGCTACAGGAGAACTAGTGCCATCATAATGACATGTAGCAGAAGGAGCTAATCATCATTATTTACCGTCATATTTTAGCAAAAAACTTGCTCATGTTTTAATAACAGCTCATTCATTGTTCATATTTCTATGCTGCACAATAATGACGATTATGTACAACACGGAATCAATCTCAGTTTAATTGTTAGTTATTGTTAGTTATTGTTAGTTATTGTTAGTTATTGTTATTGTTGAACAGAATCGACATCACTGCACTCTGGGCAAACTAATAGGTGCACAGTCTCCCTCAGCATATGTCGAAGAGTGCCAATGCTAAATGTTCCTGTAGCTTGCTGATTGTATACACAACGGATGCATCTTCTCATACGTCCATCTCTGGTAGCCTGACGTTAGATGCCTAATTCCAACAATCTTGACCTTCATGATTCATCTATTACAGTGTCATTCTCTAACAGGCGATCGTTAGTCGTTCTCGGTATCTCTCCCTTATCCATATCCAGTGTCCCCACTGTGGGTACACTTTTTGCTGGTGACAGAATTGTCCGTTCTGTTTTCCAAGCATTCATGTTTATCGCTACATTATTGCGCTACGTCTCATTTTCTGTACTTAACCATTGTTCACACACGCTTCGCTCAATTTCTGTCCTGTAAGGACTTCAGCGACCGTCTTTTGCTCATTAAGGTAATCAATACTTTCGCTTGAACCCATATTGAAACATTGGATGTGTAGAGAGAAGTTTGGTTTACTAATGTGTAACACATTTTCCTTCCAGACAGTGCATGGAGCGCGATCGGATTAGTAAGTAAACAACCTCCGGATGACCACAGTCGATTATATTATCATTGATAATAGTTCATTGATAATGAGATAATCCTTTCCGAACAGACTGGCCGGAGAAGAATTAATCATTTGAAAGAGATTACATGTGATAAATTATGTAGTCGTAAGTGTAAATATGATCGATAATAGACGGTAGCTGGCATACCATATATATGGTGACAAGTAAACAACAACATATATATTTGCGTTCGGTAAGCATACTTTTTTGTGAGAGAAGGGGAAATATTCGCACCTTGCATGCTATTGGCTTGGCATTTGAGACGTAAAAATACAACATTTCTGATTGGAGCCTTGTCACATAGTAGCAATCTAGATGTGGGCCGAATGTTGCCATCTTATTAAGCTTCTTAAAAGTTTGCCGCACTGTGAAATTCAACTCGTCAAGAAAGCAGCCAGACAAGTTAGAATAAGGAATATGATCAGGATTCCATTTTAAAGGACCAAACAACGTGTTTGAACATCTTGTGTATTTTCATAACGGCAACTCTGCCTTAATTAATACGGAAAGCCGAAAATTCTCAAGTTCCTTAACTATTACTCTGAGCCAGAAGTCGATATTCCTAAATCTGAGGTGAGTTGTACATTTTAAATTCTATATTTTGCATTTTACCATGTGAAAATGCAAGTGGATGTCCAAGTCATAAGAGGCTGACAACATCAGCAAACTGAATGATGATTTCATGAACCACCACTGCAAGAGCTGGTGACTGCTTTATGCAGGTTTTTCATAGGAAACCAAAAGCAGAGGCAGTCCCAAGCTCCATATGGAGCAGGAAGTGGATGATTATAGAACTGATGTACCTATTTATTAAATTAACTTATTCAACCAGTGCATTTGTAAATGTAAACATATTCAATGTAAATGCAATGAATGTTTTCCGCTAACTGAGATCAACATTAATTCTCAGTGTGGCAGATTATTATAATAGATTTCATATTATCTATTTCTTTATCTACCCTTCTCTTTTGCTAAACTTTCATCGTCATACTTTTGCTATCATCTACGCCTGTTGGGTTAACTTAAACCCCCAATTACTCAGAATAGATCTGTCTTTGTTTCCCATTTAACACGCATTTAATGCTGGTCGCTATATTCCTTTGATGTAGATCACCAGCAGACTTAAATAGCCACGTTACCTGGAGATTTTGCGGCAACGATTGGAAAATCGTTGTAAGAGATTAGACAGAGATCAGAAGGGGAATTACTTTTAGTACTAAGAGCAGATAACTTTGGAACTAAGTGAGACATATTTCTATTACTCTCCTTGTAAAACTGTTCGCGAGACGAGTAATTAAACACGGCGTATTGCCAGATCAAAGATGGGCTCGCTATATTTCGCTCGATGACCATGTCTGCAAGTAATAAAGTAATTAAACACGGTCTGGTCAATTACGTATATGCCTGATTTTAGCGAGAACGCGGAGTTCTGGTATTTCGGCGTTAGTGTGAGTAGATTTTTGATTTAAAGATATGAACATAGATCCACCGTGGGTGCGAACATCTAGCAAGAGTTTACAAGTTTTAACTTTCCCTTTGATTCCAGATGTATATATATACCAGAGTATTCTAACTAAAAGTTACTCAGTACTTCTCAGCTTTTTAAGGCATCTAGCGGCGATTTCTAGAAATCCTTTGTATTAAGTGAAGTTTCTTAGTTTATCGTTGGAGAATAGTCTAGAAGTAGTTGTGTGAAGGTAAATATACTAGACTAGTAGTTTTGAGTGATTAAGTGGTAAATCGTTGATTATATTTCTCTAAGAATTTTTTCAGATTGATTTACTATTTTAATCGTCATTTTAATTCTCTAAGTTTTCCTGTGTTACAGTGGATACCAGCTATAACTTAAAATTTAATTTCTGCTAGTAACCAGTCAGAGAATATATTAACTCACTAGTAATTGGGATTCATCACGAGTATTGACGAAATATGTATTTATTTCTAATTCATGATGACTTTTTTTTAAAATGAGTAGAATTAATTTCACAGAAGTTTTTAAACGATAAGACAAGCTCTAAGCAAGTAGTTATAATTTAAAGTTAAATAACCGAAGTGGATGAATATATTATATTTTACGCGGGGTAAGGATAGGATTGTGTAAAAATAGATTATGTTAAGTATTTGTATCTTTTTCTCTTTTAAACAGTATTTGGGTCAAACCCTATAAAACTTACCAGCGGTTTCCATTCCATATGACTCTGAGAATAATTTATCAAAGAACATTCTGATATTATATCGGGGTTTTTCAAGGGGACTTGTCTAGTCTCGTGTTTTACACCCAGTAAGAGACACAGTACCAATCCTAAGAAATATTAAGAATAACTTGTAACTGGATTCATAAACATCCAGATTTAATTTCCAAGTGCATATACCTTCAGCCAGTTGAAGTAACAAAATCACGATTGACATTACATATATAACGACCGCTGTGTTGTGAAGAAGATTGATCTTGAACAGATTTTATTTACCTGACACTCGATTTAACGATTGAAGATTCCAAGCCTACTGTACACTGTGAACATTAAATCTCTAATTTATTTACTACCTGGACAAAAATTGAAGTGACATTTATCAGCATCCTACTGTCAGCAGTGAATCACGCGTTTCCCAACATTTTGATTTATTAGTCTTTGGAGAAACTGGGGCTTGATTTGCCAAGAACACCAGCATTGGATGGGCTGGGTGTCCCTTACAATTGTTCCGGATGTTGTGAAAGGAACCTATTTAGGTAAGAGTGAGACTGAGTGGTGATCACAGGTTGTCAGAGCGAGAGAATGCGGGATGGGTAATTCTTTTCAGCGAATAATTCATGTACTAACTTTGTATTATTTGTGCAAGTTGTTTTTTTCTAATGCTGTGCCCTTTTAGAATAGATTAACGTATTTATTCTGTTCTTTACTTTAGAGGGAAGTTTTAGACCATAGCGTATAAGACTCTTCTTTTGGGGGTTAATAACTTTCTCCATAACGGGATCTTGTCTCAAAAGAGGGAGGGAGGATTAAATTTAGGAGTCTAACTCTTTAATTAATTCATTAACTTATGTTTATATGTATTTGATTTGATATTCTCATGATAGTGTTGTTATAAAGTTCTTTATGATAAATTTACATCAACTTTATTACGTGTGTCGGTCAGCTTGCACCAAAAAGATCCATAATCCATTGATGTAGTTTTCACGTCTGTACGTCTAACTGTCGTCACTTATGTGTGTGTATATGAGTGGTGATATATATATATATACGAGATATAAATATATGATGTTGCCCTGATTGCTAAATCACAGGCACATCTCCAATCCAACCTGCAAGTCTGGAAGGAAGAGCTGGAGAAGAGAGAGATGGTCATAAGCAGCTCTAAAACAAAATCCATGGTGATATCACGAGAAGAAAGAAGACATCAGATTAAGCTGGGAGAACAGGTCCTGGAGCAGGTCGACCACTTTAAATACCTCGGAGCTATTATAGACCGAAAGGGAGGCATCAAAGAAGAGTTGGCCACTCGAAAAGCAGCAGCTGGGAGACTTTTTCAGGCCATAAATCGAGGATTCCTCAGCAAGAGAGAGGTTGGTAAGAAAACGAAGATGGCTGTATACCACTCCACCTATGTCCCAGTCTTGACATATGGATGCGAGTCATGGGCAATGACTACAACCCATAAAAGCCAGATCCAAACCTCAGAAATGAGGTATCTGAGGAAGGTGGTTGAAGTAACAAGAAGAGACATGGTACGCAACCAGACGATACGTCAAGGCCTAAAATGCCACCCCCTACAGACCCAAGTAGAACAGTCCCAACTAAGATGGTTTGGCCATGTCTGCAGAATGGGAGAAGATCGGCTACCACGACAAGCATGGGAAACAAAGAGCCAAGGATCCAGACCCCGAGGACGACCCAGAGTCCGCTGGGAGGACAACATTAGACAATCTTTGAAGGACCGAGGACTAGAATGGAACCAGGCCAGGAGGAAGACAGCCGATAGAATAGTTTGGCGCTCTCTCTTCCAAACCTCTACACCTCACGGTAGAAGGGGAACGACTAAGTAAGTAAGTAAGTAAGATATTAATATATATTCTAGTAGACTGTCTGACTAACTGAGTTCTGTTGTAGAGATAGGCTAAAGGGAGAAGCTTCTCTATTTCAGGGACAGAATCTAACTATATAGTTTCCACCATCTCACTCGTGAAAATCTATTTTCTTTACGTTACCTCTCACTGAGCTATCACCTGTTCTAATCTATTTAGAATGGACCAATCTATGTCATAAATCCCCTATCGAAAATCTACGACACTCAGAGAGGGTAAAGTTCTGAGGAAGATGGGATGGTGGAATGAAAAGCGAGGGACACCTGATTTTCGTGTCAGGAAACCCAATACTCAGGAGGATATTTGTTTCTCTCTTAGTTCACGATACTAGTCGGTGGTACCAATTGGCGGTGCTATCTGTGGAACAAGTGAGTGGTGTAAGTGGCCTACAGACAAAGCTAGAACCTACAGCAGATGGGTCTTGGCAGACGCTGGACCATCTTCTCAATTTCTCCACGATACTACGAGGCTTGATCTGCGGCCACCAGGCTTGATCAGCGACGAGAGTGAACCAGTCCATAACCTGCAAAGAACAAGCATCGGCTGAAGCAGAAACCAACCGACATGTTACTGGCAGCTAAGTATCAATTCAAAGCTGGCAAGTGAAATCTCTAATAACAATTTTTTTTTCTAATTAGACCACCACCTGTGAGGAAATTTTATAGACTCTATCTAAATTCACCTCACCCTTATTTATTTTACATTTGTTAACGATAATTGACGTTTAAATTTGTTATCTGTTTATAATTAAATTTATAGTTGATTTAGTCATTTTGAACGAACTTCACTCGTATGTCTCAGTCATTTTGAATACTTATAACAGAACTATTTAATTAATATTTTACTGAGTTAAATCAGTTGGGGGCTCTTCAGAACGAGCAAAATCTAACTCAATGAAGGTCAGGAAAAATAGAAAGTTTACACGGCCTGGATCCTAAAAGCCGTAGTCATTGATTTCTTTAAATTCCTATGAGTCTCCCTAGAACTGAGAGACCATTATTCAATTCACATCTCTGCCAAGAGTATCATGAGCGAAAGATAGACACATTTGAAGATCATCAATAGATTCTTTGACTTTTGGCCACTGTTAGACCATCAATGCAGAGAAAAGGGAGTAAATCCTTTGACACTCACCACGGATCGCAATTCCATCATTATACACAATGGAATCATTATCCCCGGCATGATCATGTATCAGTTGATTAATTTTCAGTTCTACTGTCCTATTACCCCACGTTCTACACTCTCTGCCAATGCTGTTGATGACTTGCTGGTAGTTAATCCAGTTCTCATCTAACAACTCCACTCTTCCCCTTTGAATACATTTTAAACTATGATCGCCTGCTTGATCATTGTTTCTGCCTGTGCCATCCATGACACACCCTCTTTGTTCTTGCTCCCTTAATGTCAGCTATGTTTCAAAGAAGCGGGTACCGTTTGTCTGTGGTTACTTGTATTTAGGCTTTTGCCTGGGCCATCGCACATATGATTTTATCCACAGCACTCCAAGGATGTACCTCATTGTCACAATGGGCAAATCACAAGTACAGCCCAAGACTATACGCATCCCTTCATTTTGAATGCGTTCTAGTCGTTTACATTGTGTTACTAACAACGAGAGTGTTCCCAGCCTATATTCAATGACTGATGTGACTAGGTATTGATAAACAAGAAATAGTAATCTCTGCTTCAGGTGCGCTGCGGCCATTAGTTTCAGGATTGCTATACTTCTCCTGCGTTTCTGTTTTCATTATGCATTTGTTTAAGGAGCACCACATCAAGCAGGCCTTGTTATGATTGACTTTCGAGCCATTTTCCTTCCACACGTTAAACACTTCCTGTGGTGTCCCATATTCTATTAACCATTTCCTGTTGGTCAAAGCCAGTTCTGTAAATGAGTATGTCATCAGCAAAAGTCAATGTCGGGCAGTGGGCTGGTTACCCCATCCCGAAAATTTTTTTACCACAAAAACATCAACAAACATGCAAGAGAGATAGAAGAACGAGACATGTGAAGAAGTACTGAAAAAAAGAGAACATCAGCACAAAGCATGGATAACAACAGAAACCATTACCAAGATAGGAGACAGGAAAAACAAGAAAGCAGATTTAAACAGAAGCAAAACGAGAAGCTCCAAAGCCAAAGCTTATGAAGTGTACATAGAAGCAAACAAAGAAGTAGGAAGAAACGTCAAAAGAACGAACGAACGAACGAACTTTATTTTCGAAGGGTTGAGAATTGGGCACGCAGACCCGTCTAACATTCTGCCCTTTCTTTCTCTCGTCTTTTATACTGATTTCATTTATTCTCACATACATTTTACCCATTGTCGTAGATTTTCGATAGGAGTATTAAGACTTGGGTTAGGTCCCTTCTGAATAGGTTGGAATGAGTGATAGATACAGTGGGAGCTGGTGAAAAGCAATAGAATTTCCCACACGTGAGATGATAGAATGTGATATAGAGGCTGTCTTTGAGAATCGAGATAATCTTCTCTCTCTCACCTATCTTCTACGACCGTTGTTAAAGGGCGTCAGACAGTCTAAACACAGATATATATATTAATATATCTCTATCTACTCACGGGCACGCACATACACGTGTGGTGAAGTGGGATGTTATAAATATTTATAGGGGACTTAGTGTACTGACTGAGATCAGCTGTGAAGGTATATATATATCTAATAAGAGTAGTGTATTATATATAACCTTACTTGCTACCACATATCTATATATCTCAGTCAGAATTATTCTGGAATAGTGTGATGACTACGTTATGTGTCTAGGGTATGTGTATGATGAAGTGTAAGTCACAACAACAGACAGATAAACAATTTAATTTAATCCACTACTCTTAACAACACTGTGACACTCACATACATATAACACTCTATGAGAAAATCTTAAAGAAGTCACTCGTAACTTTTCAAATAACAATATGTATTCATTACTGGCATGAATGAATATGTGTCCTGATTCAACTACAAGGGAACCAGGAATCACAATCAATTTAAATTACAAGAATATGTACAGACTTTATCAATATGAATATTGTAGTGACATGTATTATAAAAATATCCTATGTGTCAGTTGTGTAGTGGTAATATGAGGTAATACTGGTTTTGTTTTGTTCAAGCTCTGTTGGTATTTGTCATCATGACTTCAATAGTTTGTCTTTTGGGACTATTATTGGAGATGTTCTCAGTTCCTGATATTAAGACAAGTAAATTCCCCTCTTAATGTTAATTTTATAAAGTCATTTCAAGATGAGGGGACATAATGTTGAGCTCAGCTGGCCAAGTTAGCTTATCTGGCGTGATGGCGACAGGAAAGGACTCCTCTGCTCGAATTCTCCTCTGGGCTCTGGAGACACCTCACTGATAGCTAAAAGGACCAAGGAGTATGCTGTCCGACACTGGATTCAGCAAAGCTCTGACCAGGTGCTGCTCAGTACCATCAAGACCACGGTCCCTGAAATCAAGAAGGATGTACCTTCTACTTCATAACTAACTTAAACTCTCTTGTTACACTGATCACAACACAGCACAAACATTGAGTTCAGAGCATTAGGCCAACTGTCAGCTTCATTTGAAATACTTTATTCCAGTATTACCCTTCTTAATGGTTACTACGCCTCTGCAATTCCAGCATTATTTCTTTCTAGTCAATCATCTAGGTGTCAGTGTACTGTTTGGCCATTCCATGCCGTTTGACTTTTCTCCGACACCCTCTGTTCAGGCTGGAGCATTACAGGCTTTACCTCACGTTTGCCACTGAACTACACATATATATACAGGCATAAATCAACAATTCACATTCAATTTTCATTAAAAGATATTGAATGGTTCAAGCTTACCACAATTCATACGAATAAACACAGATACGTTGATTAGCAATGAATTCTGGCACAAACTGGCACAAATTCCCATCTGCTTATCTTCCAGGCTTTTATTCAGCCAAATATAAGCTGGCTTCAACGCACTGATGCTTTATCAATCTTATTTAAACAAGTGGTTTCGAACTAACGCTCCCAAGTGTGTATATCAGCGAGTCTGACCAATGATCCCCGTTTCGACAAGTGTTTGAAAAAATGTTACCTTTCCCCGTTTCCCCTAACAACCAAGATAGTATTTATAGCCCGACCAATCGTGGTTAGGCTTTCATTTGTTGCGCTCCAATCAATTTGGAGTTTACATGGTAGGCTATTTCTGTAACGTAAATTTTTTTCAAACACGTTAAAAAAAAATCTTATGAGCAGAAATGATTTTATGCTGTCAGGCACCCCCAATATTTTATTTTGGGTATAATTTATTAATGCCTGGACTATTTGCGTAACGTTTTACATATTCTTTGTCAACAAGCCCTAAGGAACCCAAAAATACTAATTTAAAGGAGCTACGTGGCTGCGTTCAAAATATGCAATTTCTTCTACCTCCTGTTTCGAAGATGTGCTGTCTGGGTACTGTTATGTTTTCACCCGTAAACCCATCTAATGTTGTCTTTTCTAATAAGAGTTTTTTATGATTTATAAACCTAACTCTGGGAAAGGGTAGTGTATTTTATCACTGTCCGTCTGAAAAAGTTAGTGCTTGTAGACTTACACGCGTGATGGCAGCATTTGTATATCGCGCGTCGCGTGTTGCATGCGTTCCTGATTTTCAGCCCTCCCCTCTCTCTTTATCCTTTTGTCCATCTGTTCGTTCGTTTTGGTAACGCAGTATAATTAATGTTAGGATTAATTTAGGTCATTACGCAGTACGTCTCAATGTTTTTCTTAGAAATGCAGCACACGTTTCATTGAAGAAGGCGGGTAATAATACAGTAAGCTTTTATATCAACGTGAAAGCGTTACAATTTGCAGACGAAGCAGAAAACAAGGGGGATTTCGAGTACATTCTTTGTGACAGCACTGTTATTTTTCCATTGCTCTTTTCTTTATTAATTTTATTTGTTAGGCTTCATATTTACCTAATAATTTATATATGTGGATTAGAATATTTCATGACACCTCCCCTCTTAAAACAGACATTATATGTCAGTCCTTTATTCTATATACACATAGAGAAATTTATTATTATTTCTGGTGTTTACGGTGATTCTCATCACACGGATGGCGGCTTAAAAAATCCGCTCCCAAATTGGTTTTTCCAGATATATACTCAATGCTAAAATTATATGGAGCCAGAAGCAAAGACCATCGGAGTAACCTAGAGTTCTCATGCTTAGCCTGTGCTAAAAAACGATAAAGGTTTGTGATCTGTTTGCAACTTAAATGCCTTCCCATATAGATAAATATTGAATTTCTTTATTGCCCATATTACTGCAAGACATTCTTTTTCGCTAGTTGAGTAGTTGATTTCAGCTTTATTCAACTTTCTGCTAGCATATGCCACTGGGCTTAATTCCCCATCCAATGCATCTGATTTCTGTAGTAGAGTTGCACCTAACCCAATATTACTTGCATCCGTCCTTACTATGAATTCTTGACTTAAGTCAGGTAATTTCAAAATGGGTTTACTTGTCAGCTTTTCCTTCAATTCTTGGTAAGTCATTTCACATTGTGGTGTCCATGTAATGCGATCTGGATGTCCTTTACGTGTCAATTCCGTTAAAGGTGCACATATGGAATTAAAGTTTTTGATATACTTCTGGTAGAAACCACATAATGAGACAAAGGATCTCACGTCCTTCTTGGTTTGTGGTCTCGGGGCTTTCTGTAGTTTCTCTAAATTCTTTGGGTCAGGGGTCATGTTTCCCTGATAAACTGAGTGTCCCAAAAATTCCAATTCTTTACATCCAACGCAACATTTGGTTGGTCGGGCTGTTAAATTTGCCTCCCTAAGTCGATCAAACAGCATGTTCAGAGAGTCAATGTGTTCCTCAAATGTTTCTGTTGCTATAAGGATATCATCCATAAAATTTGTTATAAAGGGATTATTCAGAGGATCCAATAATTTTCTCATCATTCTAGAGAAGACACTAGGCGCATTCTTCAATCCAAATGGCAATCTATTAAACTCATAGTGTCCTTCTGAGGTACTAAAAGATAGGTATGGTCTAACCTCAGGCTTTACTGGAATCTGATAGTATCCTTTACTCAGATCCACTTTTGAGAAATATTTAGCTTTATTTAGTCTGGCAAACAGCTGATTTGTATCCGGCAATGGATCCACCTGTCCTTCTGTAATAGCATTCAGTCTCCTGTAATCTATACAGAGTCTATGTTCTCCAGAGGGCTTCCTTAAGAGTACAACACCGGAACTATACGAAGACTCACTGTGCGAAATAATTCCTTCCTTCAATAGATAGTCTATCTCTTCCTTCAAAGCTTTCTCCTTAGCAAACGGAATAGAATATGGTTTCATACAGACAGGTGTGGGGTCTATCAGTTTCATATCATATTCCAATAGGTTTGTATGCCCTGGTCGGTCTGTTAACACCTCTGCATGGTTATTTAGAACCTGTTGCACTCTCTCTTTCTGAGTTTTCGTTAAATGTGTACTGATTTTCACCTGTGCTGCTGTCTCACAGGGGTGTAATGGATATTCAAATGATGAAAGTGGTTCCTTTTTCATCTCCATGGCGATGGACAAGGTCAACAAGTGTGTCTCTTCCTGATGTTCTCTTTCCAAATATTTCTTCAGGAGATTCACATGATAGATTTTTTCTTTCCCCTTCTTATCGATCTTATAATTTGTTCTAGACACCTTCTCTAGAACTGTATATGGACCCTGCCATCCAATTTGTAACTTATTCTGACTCCCGGGCAAAAGAAGCAGTATTTTTCTCACCCACAGTCCAAAATTTTCTGTCCCTTTTTTCGCATTTCCTGTTATAATAGGCAGCATGTTTCTTCCTGGCTTGTTTCAAATTTTCATTGGCAAAGTTTCCAGCCAGTTTTCAACCGAGTGGTCAGCTCTATTCAACAATATTGGAATGAAAGATATAAAGATGTTTTCCCTATGGCCTTTTTCAATCAGTCCCACGTTCTTAACATTGCTATCATGTGGGTCCTTTAATGGTGTGGTCCTATTTGTCCATGGCAAACCGGTATGGTCCTCTTAAAACACAGAAGCTATATAAGTGATGATTTTCTTCCTCCCCAGAATTATCATTCACAAAACGACCGCTACCAATTTTTCTTTTGGGGCTTTCTCCCCACTTAAAATTCTTGAATGAGAGAATTTCCTCATCTTCACTCCTCTTCCTCCAGTTGTGTTTAATTCCGATTGAGGTTTTTTTTTCGGCTAATCCTGGAGTAAGACATCCTTTTGCACTCTCCGCATAGTGGCCATTGTAAAACAGTTTAAGTTGAAGCTTGGTCCCGTGAAAAGGGGCTTTCCCATTTTCCTTTTGGTTCCAACTTTGTTAAAAAAAACAAATTACAAATTTAATTTTTTTCCTTTTATTGTTTAGGCATGATTTTTGCCCCGGGGCCGTGTCCAGGTCCTGAATCCATGTTCCCCATCTTGTGGGTGTTCCCATCATGTGCTATGCTACACCTTTCTCTACAAAAAATTCTCAATGATCCCATCGTGCTTTTGGGCCAATAAATTATTTGTGAGACACCTTTTGAATGGATGGTACCTATCTTCTCAAGGTTCCCTTTCTGGTTTCACATGTCGGGCTCCTTTTCTAAGTCAGCCCCTGTATCTTTTTGGAAGAAACCCAGCTGTCCGTGTCCATTGGGATCTTAGCTCCAGTCTTCCTATACATCAACTTGTTTTTCATGTAAAAATCTCCCTTGCCTGGAGTTGTAAGACAAGTTGACAATTTTCTGAAACAAGGCTTGAGTGTTTTATCCCCAGCCTGTGCCTTCCTCATCTCTTCTGGAGTGGTATCTAACATAATATCCTCCTCCTGTCTTGAGGTCGACCTGACCTGAAGGGTTGCCATATACACAGGTTTCCTTCTGCAACGGTCAGTGTCATGATTGTCCATCTGACAATTCTTACACCACCTTTTTCCTTGGTGAAAGATTTTCTTTCATCATATTTCCTTTCATCGAATTGTGGGAATTTATTTTTATTTTCATACCGTGGCCTATCAAACTGGTGCTTACCTTTGTTTTGATCCCTAGGATCAAATTTATTAAAGTTCTGTGGTGCCCTAAAGTTATCCACTTGTTTCTTTTTATTACCTGTTACCTCTGCTTGAGCTGCTTGATACCTTTCAGCAACATTTAGCAACTCATCCAGCCTCTCTGCACCTTGTTCCATGAGAAACTTTCTCAGGTCTGGAGCCATGGACTCTCTTAATTGCTCTATAAGGACCATTTCCTTAAGATCTTGGGTTTTCCCCAGAGAAGTCCATTTCTCCAAGTATGTCTCTATTCGTGCAGAGAACTGGTGATTGGTTTCACCTGACAGTAGTTTAGCATTCCTAAATTTTTTCCTATAAAATTCTGCATTCTTTTCATACCTTAACAAAAGAGCCTGCTTTAGCATGTCATAATTTTCCTGATCACCTCTGCTCATTTTTGCAAAAACTTCATAAGCTGCCCCCACGAAGTCCCTGAGATAACTTTAAGCTCCACCTTTCTCTCTCTCTAACCCATACGTGGTAGCTAATAGTTCATACCTATTTATATAGCTCTCAATATCATCGTCTTTCTCAACAAAATGATCTAAATGAAAGTTCATAGCTGAGATTGAGGCTCCTTGAGTAACCGTAGCATCAGAGGCAAAGGGACTGGCACCATTTTCAGGAGCATGGCCTTGAAACTCAAACTCCCTTAGTCGTAACTCATGTTCCCTTTGTAATCTTTTATCTTCTGCTTCCCTTTCTGCAGCTAATGTTCTTTCTTCTCTTTCTCCAGCTACTTTCTTCTCTTCTCTTTCTGCAGCTAATCTTTTGTCTTCTCTTTCTGCTTCCAATTTCTTAGCCTCAGCCTCAATCTGCAACCTCTTAATTTCCTTGTCAGCCTCTAACTTTCTTTCGGCTTCAAACCTTCTTTCTTCACGTTCAATAAATTTGTCACATTCCGTCGTGACATAGGCAACCATAACTTGCCCATCTAATCCTAACTCTTTGCAGTCTGAACCGCAGCAGATCGAAATTTGGCCAGGTCCGCCATTGTCTATCATGTAAATTTCTACAATGTCTAACCAACAATTCAAATTCTAAATATATATAATGGACAACACAGGCACCGTGAGCTCAACCTTATTTAATTCCACCCAAGGATACCTTTTAATTCTTATATTCCCTGAAGTGAATTACCCCCAATATTTTTAATAGGGAAAGATTCAAAATCCCAAGAGCGAGACCCCCAATATATGTGGTGAAGTGGGATGTTATAAATATTTATAGGGGACTTAGTGTACTGACTGAGATCAGCTGTGAAGGTATATATATATCTAATAAGAGTAGTGTATTATATATAACCTTACTTGCTACCACATATCTATATATCTCAGTCAGAATTATTCTGGAATAGTGTGATGACTACGTTATGTGTCTAGGGTATGTGTATGATGAAGTGTAAGTCACAACAACAGACAGATAAACAATTTAATTTAATCCACTACTCTTAACAACACTGTGACACTCACATACATATAACACTCTATGAGAATATCTTAAAGAAGTCACTCGTAACTTTTCAAATAACAATATGTATTCATTACTGGCATGAATGAATATGTGTCCTGATTCAACTACAAAGGAACCAGGAATCACAATCAATTTAAATTACAAGTTATGTACAGAATGTATTTAATATGAATATTGTAGTGACATATATTATTACAAATGTTCTATGTGTGTCAGTTGTGTAGTAGTAAAATGAGGTAATACTGGTTTTGTTTTGTTCAAGCTCTGTTGGTATTTGTCATCATGACTTCAATAGTTTGTCTTCAGGGACTAGTATTGGAGATGTTCACAGTTCCTGATATTAAGACAAGTAAATTCCCCTCTTAATGTTAATTTTACAAAGTCAGTTCAAGATGAGGGGACATAATGTTGAGCTCAGCTGGCCAAGTTAGCTTATCTGGCGTGATGGCGGCAGGAAAGGACTCCTCTGCTCGAATTCTCCTCTGGGCTCTGGAGACACCTCACTGATAGCTAAAAAGGACCAAGGAGTATGCTGTCCGACACTGGATTCAGCAAAAGCTCTGACCAGGTGCTGCTCAGTACCATCAAGACCACTGTCCCTGAAATCAAGAAGGATGTACCTTCTACTTCATAACTAACTTAAACTCTCTTGTTACACTGATCACAACACAGCACAAACATTGAGTTCAGAGCATTAGGCCAACTGTCAGCTTCATTTGAAATACTTTATTCCAGTATTACCCTTCTTAATGGTTACTACGCCTCTGCAATTCCAGCATTATTTCTTTCTAGTCAATCATCCAGGTGTCAGTGTACTGTTTGGCCATTCCATGCCGTTTTACTTCTCTCCGACACCCTCTGTTCAGGCTGGAGCATTACAGGCTTTACCTCACGTTTGCCACTGAACTACACATATATATATACAGGCATAAATCAACAATTCACATTCAATTTTCATTAAAAGATATTAAATGGTTCAAGCTTACCACAATTCATACGAATAAACACAGATACGTTGATTAGCAATGAATTCTGGCACAAACTGGCACAAATTCCCATCTGCTTATCTTCCAGGCTTTTATTTAGCCAAATATAAGCTGGCTTCAACGCACTGATGCTTTATCAATCTTATTTAAACAAGTGGTTTCGAACTAACGCTCCCAAGTGTGTATATCAGCGAGTCTGACCAATGAGCCACGTTTCGACAAGTGTTTGAAAAAATGTTATCTTTTCCCGTCTCCCCTAACAACCAAGATAGTATTTATATCCCGACCAATCGTGGTTAGGCTTTCATTTGTTGCGCTCCAATCAATTTGGAGTTTACATGGTAGGCTATTTCTGTAACGTAAATTTTTTTCAAACACGTTAAAAAAAAATCTTATGAGCAGAAATAATTTTATGCTGTCAGGCACCCCCAATATTTTATTTTGGGTATAATTTATTAATTCCTGGACTATTTGCGTAACGTTTTACATATTATTTGTCAGCAAGCCCTAAGGAACCCAAAAATACAAAATTAAAGGAGCTACGTGGCTGCATTCAAAATATGCAATTTCTTCTACCTCCTGTTTCGAAGATGTGCTGTCTGGGTACTGTTATGTTTTCAACCGTAAACCCATCTAATGTTATCTTTTCTAATAAGAGTTTTTTTATGATTTATAAACCTAACTCTGGGAAGGGTAGTGTATTTTATCACTGTCCGTCTGAAAAAAAAATTAGTGCATGTAGACTTACACGCGTGATGGCAGCATTTGTGTATCGCGCGACGCGTGTTGCATGCGTTCCTGATTTTCAGCCCTCCCCTCTCTCTTTATCCTTTTGTCCATCTGTTCGTTCGTTTTGGTAACGCAGTATAATTAATGTTAGGATTAATTTAGGTCATTACGCAGTACGTCTCAATGTTTTTCTTAGAAATGCAGCACACGTTTCATTGAAGAAGGCGGGTAATAATACAGTAAGCTTTTATATCAACGTGAAAGCGTTACAATTTGCAGACGAGGCAGAAAACAAGGGGGATTTCGAGTACATTCTTTGTGACAGCACTGTTATTTTTCCATTGCTAAAAAAAAAAAACCTAATAATTTATATATAGCTGGATTAGAATATTCTCATGACCAACACACGTGACGACAGTTAAACTCACAGACTGGAAAATCTATTAACAAAGAATTTTATATGTATTTGAACGAGCTGACCAAACGCAACTGATTTAGTTCAAGAGAGAATATTTAAATTATCATATCAAAATTTCCTCACAAACACCAAAAATTAACATCAAGGAAAAACATATACAAATAAAGTCATAAGTTCAAGGAAAATGCTACAAGGATGAAAGCCCCGTTAGAATCTTACTTAGGTTTAGCCCACAGCCCCCCGTTAAGAAAAGCACGATGATGGCCCAAAGAGTTTGTAGACGTACATTGGTTCGGAGTCTAGAAGATCTAAGAAGTTTCTCTTCTTTATCGTAAATGTCTGAACAGAGGGGGAAAATCTCTGAATTTGAGCCTAAGAAAAAAGGTAAAACTCTAAGCTTTTTGTAACAGAAATTCAGCAGATTAAACAAAGGAGTATAAGACAGCAAAAAGGGTGACAATTTTACAACCTGTAATAATAACACTCAGACCTGTGTTCTCTACATTCAATCTGCCAAGGCCTTGCATCACAACATATATACTCACCAACTTTGCTCGCTGCTGCACATCTGGGGAAACATAATTAATTCTAGTAACATTCGCACGCAGACCCGAAAAATGCACATTCATCGACCAAGAATAAACCCCAGTTTTTGCCAAAAAGACCGTAATGAATACTCTCTGTCCTCAGGGAAAAGCGGTAACAACGACTATATGGGGTGGGGTTCTAAATTTTTCCCGAATGTCTGATTAACGTAAACATAAAAATTTTGTCCAGGGCTACGAAGCGTTAGCAGAGCTACAAATGTCCCATTAAGCTTTGGATTCTAGGATTTAAGGAATGTCAGATCCGTGTCTTCTTATCAGGCAGGTACTATATTTGGTCCCAAACCACAATACTAGTCAGCACTACTCTGTCCGGAATGTTAACTGATAAGTCCTTGTAACTATTCTCGCCCGCCAGGCAGCATGTACATTTAAATTTTGTGAACAATATGAACTTGGCTTCCAAAAAGCCCAATATATATTACTAGTCCTTTTAGAAACCGTTTTAGTGGGATTGCCTTATTACTTGCTTCTCCTCTGAGGGCATATGCCACTATACAGATCCAGTGTTACTTGAAACAAAAAAAAAAAAACCCCCACGTGGTTAAAGGATAGGAAATGTCTTTTGCTTCTCACAACTATGTCCCTCCAGGCTTACTTAACGCCTGGCAAGTTGGGTACCAAACCGTTTTCACTAATATAAGGAAAGAACACATATCAAATTATTTTACATATATTGTACTCAATATAAACTTACATTTATAAAAACAGCAAAGCCTACAGCGTTGACTGGTTATTTAAACTTCCGGTGAAATAAGTTTATATAAAATCGATCCACAGGAATTAGGAATAATGGTGCGTA
Organism: Oreohelix idahoensis; assembly: GCA_024509875.1. Classification (NCBI taxonomy): domain Eukaryota; kingdom Metazoa; phylum Mollusca; class Gastropoda; order Stylommatophora; family Oreohelicidae; genus Oreohelix; species Oreohelix idahoensis. Next base: position 2,026 of record JAMPIV010020066.1, on the reverse strand, counting down.
TTCCGTCACTATTCCACGATGTCGCATCAGCATTTATAAGTATTGATATTATAATATTATCTCGAACTGAGTACTTAGACGTTAAGGTAGGTCGACCAAGATCTTATATCGCTACTCGTGTTAGTAAGCGGTAGAGTAAGATAGAATTTTATTATGTAGATTTTTGCCCACTTGTTACTGCTGGTCGATTAAGATAGAATATAAGCTGTGAGAGGACAAACCTAGTTAAATTAGAGTAAGTAACTGTTGGACACGCGAGAATAGGTATAGCAAGAAAAGTAAGGCGAGTGTGTAACACTTTAATCACTTTTAGCGGAAATAGATGAATAGATCTAGGAGTATGCGTGTTACCCCTCAGATATATGCACTACTGTGTGCGCGAAAACATCGCGAGCGCTCACGTAGCAGGGTATCGTAAATTGAAGAATTGTATTTACGACACTTTTAATGTTTTATGGAGTAGTGTGTCTAGAAGTTTTCAGCCGACGCAATATATCTTGTCGCAACAAATGCTAGACAGCAATGTGTGCGGGCTTCGTTGATAAGACAGGTGATAGTCTTTCGTGCGAACCACTTGTCTAACTTGCCGCAATATAGAGAAAAGAGCGTTGGAGGACATAAAGGTTTCAAACTAGGTTTAAATATCTTGAAACAGACAAAGGATGACTATTTCCCCAACCCTGATCTCTCCCTTCTCATAACACCTACGTTTTCACTTAGAAGCGTGTCGTAACTGCCCCGGAGTGTCCTTGCATCCTTTCCTCTCCCGATTTTCCCTTTCCTGAGCGGGGGAGGCGGTGACAGAATCACACTTCAACGCTAGGAAAAGTTTCCCCGAGAGCTAACGTTTTTTTCCCAGACTATATGTCTGCTCAAACGCCGTGTTAGGTGACAGTTTTAAACGCCTACCTGAGCGCTCAACCCGAAGCAAACCGCCAGTGTTTCGCTGGAAAATTCAGACAACTGTCCTGCCCCTTTCGTCTGATAGAAGCAAAAAGTCACAGCTCGTTCACTGACATCTATGTACTAGAATTACGTATCCCCATATGAGAAAAAAACACAAGGTAAAGTTTTGAGAATACTGAAGAAAATATTTTTCGCAAACAAGTGATGCGAAAAATACAGTAAAAACAATTAAGGAAATATAATATAAATAAAGGATGCGGGTGATATGAATATGCAAAGAAGATTGTAGGCAATTTAATGATAAAAAGACCACGTGACGGACGTCCATCCCCTTAAGATATGGAAGCACTCCATGACTACGTCTAAGGAATTAAATTTCCTATAACCCGTACTTTCGGGGTGTCGTCTTCTTCCCTCTCATCTTCCTCCCCCTCTCATCCTTCTCCAATATCTACTCAAAAGTCTGCCCCGACTTATCCTTCCACTGAATGTCTCCCATGCGCGCTTTTGAAAGAGCGACGCCGCATCTGAACTTTTTCAAAGATTTCCTGTGTGTGCAATGGAGTTATCCCTGCCACTATCGTCCCCTCGTCGTCAGTTTTTTGGCGATCGTCAGGAGATGGTCGGAGGTTGGCACTGGTCTTTCCAAGTATCGCTTTAAGAAGATTTAAAAATGGAAAACCTTCCTCCATATCCTTGAATAGAATATCTGGTAGTTAGCCATCAGAAATTCGTTTTTTCATGACGGTAAACGGCCCTTTGCCATCCGATCTTCAGTTGGTTGTTTTCTCGTAGGGAGTAACACCAAAACTTTCCCCTCTCCTGCTTCCAGTTCTCCTCATCTTTCGCAGACTTTTTCTGTATCGGTTAGCGAGCTATTGTTGCGTGCTCGCTTTAAAGTTAGTTCGTTGCTCAGGTCCCCCACCCTAGTTTCCAACCTTTCCTTTAGAACAGACACATAAATTACCTTGCTGAGACGACTGTCCTCATCCTCCTTCTCGTCTGTCAGAGACTGATGTAAGGCTTCAAGCGGGCCCTTAAGGGGTCTGCCCCGAATAAGAGCGTAGCTGGCGGAAATCCTGTGGAAGTATGAGGAGATTATCAGTACCAAATATAGCCT
>JAMPIV010020065.1:0-108104 GCA_024509875.1 Oreohelix idahoensis | reverse complement strand
GGATATAATAATAGATCAGGAAGAGGACAAAGGTCATTCCATAGAAATAATGACAATTATAATAATAATAGAGGGTCTTATCAGAACAATAATTATAGACAGTCGAGAAACTCTGAACGAGCAAATGCTGTCGTAAATGTGAGTGACGACAATTCAGGTCAGAATAATGTTGGGCTGGCTCATGCAAACGCATGTAGCGTTGATCTATTCAACAGTGCTAACTGTACTGAGTGTAATTCTTTATTTCAGCTACAGGGAGTACCAAGACTTTTATGTGGACATCCTTTACCAGTCATGTCCGCATATGAAAGGACGGGTTCACTGGTGCTTGATAAAGGTTTTGTAAAAAATAATTTAGTGTCACTTTTGAGGGACACTTGCTCCACGACCATTGGTGTGCGCAAGTCTTTAGTGGATCAGTCAGACTACACAGGCAGAGTAGTGAGATGCATGACTTTTGGTGGTACAATAGAATACTATCCAACTGCGGAAGTATTTCTGGATACACCCTATTTTACAGGAAGAGCTCTTGTGTGTCTACTTAATAATCCTATTGCTGGAATAATGTTAGGAAATATCCCAGGTCTTCGTGAATGTTCTAGAAAAGACATTGATAAGTGGGAAAAACAGCATTTAATAACTGCAAATGCTTACTACTAGAGCACAAGCTCGTGCTGAAGAGAATAATCACAACCACAGTGATATTGTGTTAGAAGAGGTAATGAGTGATGAAGAACAGTCTGAAGATATGATGTATGATGAAAATCATGATAATGATGGAACTAATGTCAATGAAAAAGAAAATATTGATCTGAAGCAAAATGTTGATGATTTACAAATGGAACTTATTGATAAAGCATCATTCATACAAAGGCAAAAAGAGGATGATTCTTTAAAGAAATTTTTTCGTACGGTAAAATCAAACCATATGAAAAATGATGCTAAGCATTGGTACACATTAAATAATGATATTTTAATTAAAAATGTTCAGGATGTTTCATCTTTCAAAAAACAAATTATGGTACCTACTTGCTTTAGACCATTTGTTTTACGACATGCCCATGACATAAACTGTGCAGGTCATTTGGGTATTGCAAGGACTAAACAAAGGGTATTATCTCATTTCTTTTGGCCGGGTGTGACTAAAGACGTGACAATTTTTTTGTTGCACCTGTTCAGTGTGCCAAAGTGTTGCAACCAAAAGACCTGGACATAGTGCACCTATCCAGGCATCTGATATTTCCTTGTGTCCATTCGCAAAGATAGCTATTGACTTTATTGGTCCATTAAAAGTCACATCAGCTAGATGTCACAAATTTGTGCTTACTTGCATTGATATGTGTACCCGATGGCCGGACGCGGTACCACTTAATTCTACATCTACTGTTGACGTCGCAGATGTGCTATTTTTAGTATTCAGCAGATTGGGTTTCCCGAAAATATACTATCTGACCGGGGATCCCAGTTCACCTCTGACGCTATGAAAGAAGTAATGAAGATGTTTGGAATTGAGAGATCACTTAGTGCAATCTATCACGCTCAAGCAAATGGGAAAATTGAAAGATTTAATAGGAGTTTAAAACAAATGTTGGGCAAAGTTACGGCTAAGTATCCACAAGATTGGGATAGGATATCGCCCGCTGTTCTCTTCGTATATAGAGAAATTCCCAATGAAAACACTGGATTTGCTCCATTTGAATTGGAATTCGGGGCAAAGCCAAGAGGTCCTATGTCGATTTTAAAACAATTTCTCATCGGAACCAACATGGATGAGGAGGTTCAAACCTCTAATCAATATGTTGTGAATTTAAGACAGAAGATTATTGACGCATGCAAAATAGCAGTCGAGTCGTCGGAAAAGGCAAAATTAAAGGCTCGAATGTTTATCAATCAAAACAGGAAACTGCGCCAATTATGGCCGGGTGAGGAAGCATACGTATTACTTCCAAACAAGGACAATAAATTACTTGTTTCGTGGAAGGGTCCTTATACAATTGTTGATAAATTGTCAGATGTTGACTATGTTTTATCTATTAAAGGAAAAGATACAATTTTTCATATTAATATGTTACAACAATTTCATACTCGACCTCCACATCTCAAACCTATCTTTGAAGCTATCGACGAATCTGTTGATCGTCACTCCGCCTTGGCCGTTATTCAGGAGGAGAATTCTGATTTTTCTGATAATGGTGAACCTATATTATCTTTACCTGATGTATCTTTTGGCTACTGAAAGCTGGAAAGATATTTCTATTGCTCCGACTTTATCTTCAAGTCAGAATGAGCAAATTTCTATATTACTGACATCATTTTCTGATGCCCACAGATGTTCCTGGGCATACAGATATCATTCAACATGATATCTTGCTTACAGATTTTACACCTATCAAACTCAAACCTTACCCTATACCGATTCATTTACAATCTCAGTTACAGGAAGAAATAAAACAAATGATTAAGTTGAACATAATTGAACCTTCTAATTCACCATATAGTTTTCCCATGGTTTTAATCAGGAAAAAAGACAAATCTATTCGTATTTGTATCGATTTTAGACGTTTAAATGCTGTCACAATTCAAGACGCGGAACCGTTACCCCTGCTTGAATCCCTTCTGGGTAGATTGTCTACAGATAAATTCTTTTCAAAGTTTGACCTATCCAAAGGTTATTGGCAAGTGCCATTAACTGACAAATCTAAGCCTTATACAGCGTTCGCAACCCCTTTAGGTTTGTTTCAGTTCAGTTACATGTCATTCGGTCTTGTTAACGCTCCTGTTACTTTTGTTAGCATGATGCGTAGACTATTCTCTGATCGTGATGATCTGATCACCTACATAGATGATATCTGTTTGTTTCATCATACTTGGGATGATCATATTGATGGAATTCATTCTTTGTTGAATACCTTATGTGTTAACAACATTACTGTTAGACCTTCTAAGACCAAAATAGGTTATGATGAAATTTCTTTTCTTGGTCATAAGGTAGGAGGTGGTGTTCTCAAACCTGAGGATTCTACTGTATCCAAAATTCTCAGTCTTGAAATTCCTCGAACAAAAAAACAGGTTCGAAGCTTATTAGGTCTCATCAATTTCTATAGAAAATTTCTGCCCTGTTTTACGATATTACTTCAGTTCTGTCTGGGTTGGTTAAAAAGAACGCGCCGAATAAGTTAATTTGGTCGCATGCATGTAATGTGGCTTTAAATTTAAAAATGATAGATGCCCCAGGATTCACCGAAAAAGGGGGGGGAGGATGATGAATCCACAGGTGCCTCATTGGAATCGACCAGACCCGTTACACGGACTTCGAGCTCTGAACAATGGCTGGAATTTCCATGTGCCTGTGGTAGGGAATTCTCTACTCAGAGAGGAATGAAAATCCACAAAACGAAAAAGTGGTGTGGGAGGTCATCAGCGGGAGATCAACAGCGCTCTGTCTCGACGGATAAGATGTTAGAAGAACGCAGCCAGGAGTCAATCCACAGTGCTGAGTACATTCAAGTTGATCTGCCAGATGATGATCTCACACACTTCTTGGACGGTAAGAGAGATGCAATCAAGTTTCCACCTGCCAGTGCAAAAGGGCTTTGGGAACAGCTGGACGGAGCCTTGGCAAAAGAGTTGGATAACAACCTGAAGCAGATAACTTTGGAGAAGAAGCTGGAAATCTTCGGCGACATAATATATCTGCACTGTCGCAAAGTGTTCGGAGTGAAGGAGGCAAGGAAAAGTAACCCACCACGAAAAAGTAGAAGACAAATTAAAATAGAAGAAATCAGGAAACAGAAGAAGCATGTCCGAAAACTGTTCAAGAACGCAGTTGCCACAGAGAAGGAAGGGTTACGACAAGTTTGGGAGCGCCTGAAAGGCCAACATAATGCCCTTTGTAGAGCAGAAAGGTTGTGCAGGAAGAAAAGAAAGACTCGAAGGGATAGGGATAAATTCTTTAGGGAGCCCTTCAAGTTTGCCAAAGAACTGTTTGAGCAGCCACGGTCGAGTACGCTAAACATCAGGAAAGAAGACCTGGAAGAACACCTTAGAATGATATATTCAGATGGTCGCAAAGATGAGCCGCTAACCAACATGGCAGGCCTTAAATGGCCGAGTAAGCTGGGAGCTGAATTTAACACCAAGCCCCCAACGGTGCAAGAGGTAGAAAGCATTGTCCAGAAAGCTCGATGCAAGTCAGCTCCAGGTCCTAATAGCGTTCCATATGTGGTGTATAAGAGATGCCCTGAGGTGCTCAAACGACTGCTCCGTTTACTGAAGAATGCGTGGAAAACCCAGCTTGTAAGCAAGGAATGGAGAAAGGCGAACGGAGTCTACATCCCGAAGGAACAAAATTCCACAGACATCAGTTAGTTCAGGCCAATCTCACTACTCAATGTGGAAGGGAAGATATTCTTCTCAGTGATGGCGAAAAGACTCAAAGCATACCTCCTGGCAAATGGGTACATTGACACTACCATTTAGAAAGGAGGTATCCCAGGGACACCAGGATGTCTAGAGCATGCCACAAGATCTGGGAAGCAATCCAAAAGGCAAAGTCTGACAGAACAAACCTCCAAGTAATATGGTTGGATCTAGCAAATGCTTATGGATCCGTTCCACACCAGATGGTGTGGCAGGCCCTAGAAATGTATCATGTTCCACAAGAGATTGCAGCAATGCTGAAGCTGTATTTCACAGGGCTTTCTGTCAGATTTTCAACCAGAGAGTACACAACGAAGTGGATTGGCCTTGAAGTTGAAATTGCGATGGGATGTACCATCTCTCCGATACTATTCGTGATGGCTATGCAGGTAATCCTCAATGCGGCTGAAGGAATGGGTATGGGTCCAAAGCTCGGTGGAATGTGTCACATGCCACCGCTCAAAGCATTCATGGATGACACAACAATTTTGACATCAGATGAACATCAGGCCCGGAGGATGTTAGCACGCCTGGATGAACTAGTCAGCTGGTGCAGAATGAGCTTCAAACCCAAGAAGTCGAGAAGCCTATCAGTCAGGAAAGGGAAGATAGCAGAGTTCATATTCATGGTTTCCAACTAGAGAATCCCTACTGTCATTGAGGAACCTGTTAAAAGTCTTGGCAGGGTGTACGATGCCTCATTAAAAGACTCGAAGGCAGTGCAACAGACAATAGAAATGGCAGACAGATGACTACAGATCATAGACCAAAGCAGACTCCTGGGAAAGTTCAAATTGTGGTGCCTCCAGTTCATGTTGATACCGAAGTTGCTGTAGCCACTGCTTATATATGAAATAAGCACATGTACAGTGGAAGCTATAGAGCAGAAGGTCAACAAGTTCATGACAAAATGGCTAGGGGTACCACCGGGTCTGTCAGATGTAGCACTATACTGCAAAAAGTCAAAACTTGCGCTTCCTTTCAAGTCAGTTGTTGAAGAGTACAAAGTTGGAAAGGCAAGGCTTGCAATGATGCTACGCGAGTCAGCTGATGACGTGGTTAAGTCCATTCAGCCCACACTGAAAACGGGAATGAAGTGGAGAGTGGAAGAAGCTGTTGATGCTGCCCAAGAGTCACTCAAACTGAGGGAGGTAATCGGATACACACAAACGAATAGACGGGGATTTGGTCATGGAGACATCCGCTGGTGGTCCAAGGCATCAAGCAGGGAGCGCAGAGACATGGTAGTTCAGGAGATACACTTGAACACGTACTCTCAGCATGTAAGGCGTCATTAGAGCAAGGGCGATACACTTGGCGCCATAACAAAGTGCTAAATGAGCTTGCTGCGACAATAGATCTGGCAAGGATAAAGGCGAATAACAAACCCAGGCCGAGCACCGCAAATACATACTTTCTGAGGGCAGGAAAGTCAGCACATCCCAAATCGAGTAAACCTGGTAGCGGTTTACCATCTCTTCTTGACTGTGCAAACGACTGGGAGATGGCGGTAGACCTACCTGGACGAGGGGCATATCCAGAGAGTATCAGAAAATCGCGGAGACGGCCGGATATAGTGCTTCATTCTTCAGCAACGCTTCAGGTCATACTGATTGAACTGACCGTGCCATTTGAATCCAGATTAGACCAGCAACATTCGTTCCAAGCGGCCAAGTATAGTTGTCACAGGATATACTTTCACTAAGTCTATACTGGTTACCCTGTAGAGTGGTAACACTGCTATTCATCCTTTAAAACCTGCTCGGTCAGTTTCGATTAGAACGGAAACCGAGCGGGACCTTTTGTCGCAAAAAGCATTCTTGCGATGTCCGCCGGCCTATGAGGTCGTAGATGGTTTTTTGTCAGCAGTTTTGCTGGAGAATTATTTGGGTGCCAATTGTTGTCCAGTGCTTGCCAATTTTTCATATATTCAGGAATATTTGATGGGTGCTAGATTGTGCTTAGAAAACTCGTGATTTTTCCCTTCCTGATTATTAATTGTGATACGTTGGTTGCTATTGTGTATTGCTCTAACCTAGTATTAGGTGCCGCCTCTGAGCGATAGTTAAGTGCCTTCACTGATGAGTTTATGTCGGTAACCATTTTGGTTCTTATGATGAATTATAGTGTTCGCCAGGATATGTGGCAGTTTTCAGTGCATTGTGCTGTGCCTTTGTGCTATTAGGAGAGTTGGTATTATTATCGCAAGTAAGTTGGCTTATGTATTCATTATCTTATGTATTGCAGTTTCATGCATAGTGATTGCTGTGTGTACTTCTCATTAAAAGGATATTACTGTATTTGAGGCGTTATCGTATTACTCATGTCAGCTATTGTGTGCTGTGGTTCTACTTTGTAGACAATGAGCCGTGATTTAAATCCACAGTACAGATAGGGTTAAATCCAACAGCATCTATAGATTGTTGTTCTGACAACTGGGTGGCTCTTGTCCGGTCAGTTAGAGGCCATGGGGCCGATGTTTTGATAATACTTATTGCGGACTATTCTTTGGGTCATGGGGCCTGTATATTATAGTGTTAATTCCCAGCGAGCTGACGTTTTGACCCAGTATTATTATTGCCATTAAGTTTTGGGACACACACAGTGTTAGAAGGCTAGTAACGCCACTGTGTTGGCGCCTTCATATTTTTCTAAACTCACGGGTGTGAGTTGTTTTCGTTTTTTCCCCAGTGTCCAGTGAAAGGGTAGTGCGTATGTCAGTTTGCTACGGTTTTGTTTACGGTCGCGTGACCTGACCTCGTTCTCAAGCGCTGACCTACTGGTAGCATCGCAGTTCGTTATGGCTATTTTCTGTACGTTTTCAGTTCATCGCAGGTGGAATAGTGTGAAGTTAAGTTTCAAGTTGTTTGTTAGAGCACTGTTGCAGGGTTGTGTACAGTTGTTGAAGTGTTAAGCTGTTGTTACAGTGTGTGTCAAACGGGTCAGTTTGACACATTTCTGAGTCTTTTTGGTTGTTGGCGACATTGATGCAGGTGGAGCAACGGAGCTTTGGGGTGGTACCATTTAGCTAGGGGCCCAGGCGTGACCAGGTGTCAGATGGGAGTTAGTTTGGTCAACCTCGGTAATAGGGTGGTATGAGTTGTTTGGTAGAAGTGGTATTAGTTGATAGGAGGTGGTTAGATGTTTGGTACCCCCAAGTCATCGTGATGTACTGCTGGTTCTGTCATGGCTTCTCAGATGTGAAGAAACTCTGACGTGACCTTCCAAAGCCGACGCCAGTGACATTGCTCTGACGGGACCTTCCTAAGCCGACGCTAGGGACGTGTCTGAGAACCCAAAAGGGCCCAACCAGGGGTAAATCTATTTGCGCTGGTGCCCTGCTGACCTACAGAAGACTGTGTAGTGAAGCTGTGTAGCTGAACTGTGAAATAGTACACATTTTCAATGATAGTATAGACAGTGCTGTACCGTGACACTCAGTCTTGACAGTGTACGTATTCCTGGACTATATTCGTTTGGATTACGTATTTTCAAGTGTGGAGTCCTGTTTGTTTTGTTCATCATCTTCGTCAGTGCTGAGGATTCTGCTTACTCAAGCGCCGTTGGAGCTTCAGATAAGTTGTTGTTTGTATGTTTATTTAGTATGTCATATATTGATATTTTCGTGTGTTTTTTTCTGAGTATTTAATCTTCTTGGCTGCTTTTCCTACTGATTCTATTTATCAGTTACTTTGATTGTTGTTTTGATTTGTTGTATAGTATAGTGCTGTTTTCTTTATCTGCTTCTTGATTTGTTGTTGTTTTCATTCCTTTTGTTTTGTCTTTTCTCATTGTACCAGTATGACTTAGTTTGTTTGATTGTATGTTGATTGTTGGTTAATTTTTATCTTGCTCTGTGTTATTTATAGTTTGGAATTATCTGTATTATATATTTTGATACATTATAGTATTATTCTACTGTTTGTGTACTTAATTTATTCTCACTGAGGTGAAGATAGTGCTTGGTGGAAGAGTTACCTTCTAGCACCTCATTGTTGATTGTGGTTTTCGTAGTGTCTTTGGTGTTATAGTGTATTGGTGTGTGAGTGTAATCCAGTTTTGGCCTTTCGTAGGAAAAGAGTGGATTAGACCAATTCTATTAGGTTACAACAAAGACAACAACCAAAAAGCTACAGACTTTCATAAATGGGTGCTTGCGTAGAATAGAGGGATTAAAATGGTATGACAAGGTTACCAACGTAGAACTGATGACAAGAACTAGACAAGTGCCAGTGGAACAAGAGATGAGAAGAAGACGATGGCGATGGATAGGACACATACTGAGGAAACCTGTTGATAGCATTACAAGGCAGTCCTTGTTCTGGAACCCGCAGGGCAAGAGAGGCAGAGAAAGACCAAGAAGTACATGGAGAAGAGAGTTGGAAACAGAGGTGAAAATGATGAGGAGAACATGGAAAGAACTTGAGATGATGGCACGTGACAGGAGGACTTGGCATGTGTTTGTTGAAGGTCTATGCTCCTTTGGGAGTGGAGGGTTATGAATGAATGAATTAGGTTGTGACTGTGTTTGTTCTGTGGTGGAGTCTGGCAGACGAATTTCCTGCGACTGCCCTGCATAACATTCCAAGCCCTATTGGTGTTAGCTGTATTTGTGGTGTGTATATTTATAGTGTTGGGTACATTTAGTAATTCTTTTGTTTTGTTTAAGTGGTATGTTCTCTTGTTCTATCTTACTATCTTGTAAATACGTTTACAGATATCCCTTGTTTTCGTTCGTGCTCAGTCACGCATTGTAGATATTAATCTATCTCTTCTCTTCGGATTCTATCGTCCTGTTCCTCGTGACTGGAATTTTGTTTCGTGGTGTGATGTGTGTGTTTCCTTCATCTGTGTAGTCCTCATTTGTGTTCATTTTGCCACACAGATAGTACTTGCATAGCAGAGATTTTTGAGTGTAATAATAAGAGGAGTATTATTGGATCATAGCACCAGTGTGGGTGCCAGTAGACAATTGTGGAAGTAATACCTATTTTGAACCAAGTTTACAACTATCAGTACCATATTATACAACTATTGATTATCGTAAGGTGATACATTGTTGTCAAGGTATCAGGAAGTGGTATTAGACAGCTATTGACTATAGAATAAGGGGTCATAAAGATTTAATTTTTTCACAAGTGGTGATAACATAACCAAGAGGCTAAAGGCTAAGTGTGACTTTATTGATATTATAAGAGATAAAGGTTGATGGTATATTTACACTAAGAGTTGAGGTGACATATACTTACATATATATATATATATATATATATATATATATGGAAGGCATGGTCCCTGGAAAAAGGGGAAGGGGTCGACCTAGACGACGGTGGACCCAGGACATCACAGAGAGTCTGAACTTGTCTTTGGCTGATGCAGGTCGACTTGCCCAGAATCGTGATGCGTTCAGAGCAGCTGTAATGGAGACAACGTTCTGGAAAGAATATGTCACATGATGATGTGATATATATATATATATATATATATATATATATATATATATATATATATATATATATATATATATATATATATATATATATATAGAAGTGATATTTTTATTTATTATATTTCCTGCACCATTGTAACCAGAGAGTTATCTACTGATATAGGTGAAGAGTTTACAGTACATACAACTGAGTGATTTCATAGTAAATCTATTGTAAGAAATAATACTGAGCATTCTGAGTGACAACATGGACATTGATACTTGCACGCGGATGGGCCAAGCAGCCTGGTATACAGGAAAAGAATTAGTGGAGTTTACTAAGGCAGAATTCTTTTCAGTGGAGAATCAAAAAGCTTTGAAAGAGAAGAAAGAGAGGGAGAGAATTGATAAACAAAATGCTCTAAGAGATGCTCGAGCTGAAGAGTTAGAGCTAAAAAGAAAAGAATTTGAATTGCAAGAAAAGAAGATGAAAGAAGAGAGAGAATTGCAAGAAAAGAAGATGAGAGAAGATAGAGAGTTCGAATTGCAAGAAAAGAAGATGAAAGAAGAGAGAGAATTGCAAGAAAAGAAGATGAGAGAAGAAAGAGAGTTAGAGTTAGAGAAGGAGAGAATGAGAATAGCTCTGGAAGAGAAGATGATGGATAAATAAATACAATTGAAGAAGTTAGAAGTGGGTGCGAGTGGTCAGAGCTCAGCTTCTGGTGGGGCTCATCGTCCTTTTAGGCTGCGCCTGCCTAATTTCAATGAGAAAATTGATAGTTTGGAATTCTTTTTGGAAAGATTTGAGGCCGATTGTGTGGCCTATAAGGCTGATAGGGATCAGTGGCCATCTCTTTTGTCGACACTGCTAGTGGGGCCCGCGATGGAAACTTTTTATAGCCTCCCTGTAGAGGAACGGGCCGATTATGACAAAGTGAAGGAGAGATTGCTCCGGAGGTTCCATCTGACTGCTGATGGCTACCGGACGCGTTTTAAAAACGCGATGCCGAGTTCAGACCAGGACTTTGAGGATTTTATCTCAAAGATCAAACTTCTGCTGAGTAGATGGATCGAAATGGAAGGGATAACAAAGGACTTTAATGGCTTGCTAGACTAGTATTATGTGACAAAGTGTTGTCCTCGTGCTCTAGTGAGTAGGTTGCGTTTTTCCAAGAACGTCAACCAAAGGACATCGAGTCTATGGCCCAGTTGGGGCACCATTATGTCGTGGCCCATCCGGGCAAACCTATTCAGAAGTCGGGTCTGACAGAAGACGTAGTTGCCAGTGTTGGCAAAGTGCAGCGCTATCCTGGGCGATATCAGACAGACAGGGATCAAGAACAGAGGTATGAGAGGCCCTCCAGTCCCTACAAGTCCCGTAGAGGTAGCTATGGGAATTTTCGTTCCCATAGAAACAGGCGGCCGAGGGGACAACATAATAGTTATAGTGACAGAAAGGAGTACCAAACGCATAAGCAGGTACGCTTTGAAGATTCGCGTGGCGAAGACCGGTTTTGGTATAAAGCCAAGCATCACAAGCAGAGGAGTGGGTCCTCGGAGAGTCGTTCTTCTGACTCTGATGCGGGGTCTTCGTCTTCGAAAAGCTCCAACAAAAGTACACGCGATGAGAAGAAGAAAGAGCGCGTGTGTACCAATTGTGGTGGCAGGGGTCATAGTGTTGATAGCAGCACTACCCCAATAGAACACGTTAATACCGCGTTTGTATTAGATACAATCAACGATGAGGACTGTGAAGGGTATCGCCCTCTGTTCCACGCGAACGAGAGGATAGTGTTCCAGTGTGGGCATGCGGAACCTTGTTTGTCATCAGTCCATAAGACTGGCAAGGTGGATCTCCACAAAGGCATGGTGGAGAGGAAACCAGTCTCCGTGTTGAGGGACACGGGATGCACAACAATTGGGGTTCGTCGGTCGTGCATCAACGACTCATGCCTGACAGGAAAAACTGTAAAGTGCACCACATTCGGGGGCAAAGTTGAGACTTACCCCCAGGCGTGCATTAATGTGGACACCCCGTTCATTACAGGTAGAGTCTACGCGTTTGTCCTGGAGGACCCTATTGCCGATTTGATGATCGGCAATGTACGCGGAGTGCATAGTGTCATGGGTGTGGCTGGAGCAGAGGCTCAGCAGCACCAAAATCCAAAAAGGGACGACCAAAAGGTACATCGGAGACGCAGGTCGCGACGAGTGCCAAATGACATGAGTAGAAGCAGTAGGGACGTATACGAATGTCCGAAAGCTAGTGATCGCACAGTTTTGGTGCGTAACGTGCCACTGAGTGCTAGTTGGCGCACACTCAGACGAGTGTTTGATGAGGTCGCGCTGGTTAAGTTTGTAGAAGTATTGTCATTACGCGACAATACCAAAATGGCACGGGTGACTTTTACGAATAGTTGGGGTGCGTGTAAGGCAGTCAGGCAGAATCATATGTCTTTGCTCCAAAACTACCTGCTTATAGTACAGCATTAGCGAGGGTTAGATTTCCGGTTCGTGTTTAGTAAGAAGTTTCGGTTGAAGCGAACCGAACCTGAGAGGCTCTGACTCGCGCCCCCAGTTCTATTTTGTTATAAATAAGAGGATTTTGTAAATTGGTAGAAATTGGGAGATTTCTTGCAATGAGTGTTTATACCATGACATGTTATGAAATTGTAGAAATTGCGTAGTACTTTGAAATGCCTATTTAAATTCTTATGTCGTGGTGACATATTTTGGTATACAATGTATTGTTTATGCTGCCATAAAGGCGATATTTATGAAGTTGTAGTCGATATGTACATAGATCATGTTATCGTATATCTACAACCAGATTATGAGAGATGATTAATTATACGATGACGTGTTGCTGTTTGGTGACAATTAAGTATACAGATTTTGTGTAACATGCATTATGTGTAAACTATTCCAGGATTAGTTAGTCGTTGGTATTTTTCACGAGCGGCAGTACCTGGGGGGTATTTCCTTGTATTGAGTCTAGTAAGTGAAAAGGCATGTACTACGAGGGTATAGCACAACTCTGGCATTTTGTATTTGCATGAGGAGGTGCTATCTCGGCATTTGTTCGTCCATACTCCAAAGGGAGGCTGGGCGTGACTCCTCCGGTGGAAGAAAACTTCGTTTTCTTTCTTAAGGGGGAGGGGGAGGGGGGAGGGGGTGGATGTCACAGGATAGACTTTCACTAAGTCTATACTGGTTACCCTGTAGAGTGGTAACACTGATATTCATCCTTTAAAACCTGCTCGGTCAGTTTCGATTAGAATGGAATCCGAGCGGGACCTTTTGGCGCAAAAAGCATTCTTGCGATGTCCGCCGGCCTATGAGGTCGTAGATGGTTTTTTGTCAGCAGTTTTGCTGGAGAATTATTTGGGTGCCAATTGTTGTCCAGTGCTTGCTGATTTTTCATATATTCAGGAATATTTGATGGGTGCTAGATTGTGCTTAGAAAACTCGTGATTTTTCCCTTCCTGATTATTAATTGTGATATGTTGGTTGCTATTGTGTATTGCTCTAACCTAGTATTAGGTGCCGCCTCTGAGCGATAGTTAAGTGCCTTCACTGATGAGTTTATGTCGGTAACCATTTTGGTTCCTATGATGAATTATAGTGTTCGCCAGGATATGTGGCAGTTTTCAGTGCATTGTGCTGTGCCTTTGTGCTATTAGGAGAGTTGGCATTATTATCGCAAGTAAGTTGGCTTATGTATTCATTATCTTATGTATTGCAGTTTCATGCATAGTGATTGCTGTGTGTACTTCTCATTAAAGGGATATTACTGTATTTGAGGCGTTATCGTATTACTCATGTCAGCTATTGTGTGCTGTGGTTCTACTTTGTAGACAATGAGCCGTGAGTTAAATCCACAGTACAGATAGGGTTAAATCCAATTGCATCTATAGATTGTTGTTCTGACAATAGTGTTCTGGCCACGGACCTGAGACACGATTTGTTCACTGCAAGGGTCATGGCTGTTGAAGTGGGCGCAAGAGGGCTTGTGGCTCCATCAGTGTATGATTTATTGAAACTGTTGGGGCTGAGGGGACAGTCGAGAACAAGGGCACTGAAGAGGTTTAGTGAAACTGCCGAAAAAGCATCAGGCTGGCTGTGGAACAACCGCAATGGGCAACGGAAATCGTGACAATAAACGCTGCGGTTTAGAAAACACCAAAATGTTTCTACGTCCTAATACGCTGAGTTTTTTGGTGGCTTTAGTGAAAGGGCTGTGACTGAGGGGCAACAGGCGGTGTATATTATAAGGGGTGTCAGACACAGAATGTCAGTGGCTAGCGCGCAGTAACTAGACTAGTCGGCTTCGCGCAGGGGTCTCAGTGTGTGTCCTTAGGTGTGATGTGCGACGGAACAAGCGGAATAATTTGTCTTCTTTTTGTTACTTTCACAATTGCCTCCACGGCTGGCGGAATTGTGGATTTTAAAGTTGCTACCGTAAGTGAAATGGGTTCATTTTTGATACAAGACCACAGCAGGCTGAGACGCTTGGGAGTCATGACCCAAGTGGGCCCGCCCCCCCCCCCTTAGAGTGTAAATGAGTATATCGGGCCGAAACACTTGTCGGACGCGGGAGCGCTTCTGATGATCAGATTGCTTCCTGTTGTATCGCTCTGTAAAGAGTCTCCAATCATTATGGTTCAGGTTGCCTTTTCGAATTCATCAATTTTGAGGTTACCCGACATTCGATATCCTTTTGTTCTCAGAGTTGACGCTTCAAATACAGCCATAGGCGGAACATTAATGCAAGAATTTCAAGGCCACATGCATCCTGCTATGTACGTGAGTCACAAGCTGACACCGACAGTGCCGCGATATCCCATTATAGAGAGGGAGTTGCTGGCTATCGTTTGCTCTTTCAACAAACTCCAGAGGTATTTGATGGGAGCTCGTTTCGCGCTGGAGACAGATCAACGTGCCTTATCGTATCTACAGACTGCGAGATTTAATAATCAAAAGGTAGCTAGAGCCTCGCTCGCTCTACAGCCCTATGATTACACAATTAAAGCCATAAAAGGAAGTGACAATATGCTGGCTGATGTCCTGTCCAGGTGTGTCAAAGACCCTAAATCATCTACCAATGTTACAAGTCCAGATGATATACATAACCCAAGCTAACACAGAGACGTGCATGGCGTTGTCCTTTTTAAGAAATTACTGCTTGAAAAATCACATAATCGGAGGACACTAATGAAATTTTACAGTGATCACATTGGTGATGAATTGAAGCGGCTCGCAAAAAAACATGATGATGATGTATTCTATAAGACGCAACAACAAGTGACATATCTAAGAACTCACGACGCTTTGTATAAACATCGTGTCATCATGACAATACTTATCGTCAAGCTACAAACTGTCAAGCAGAGCATATCTATATGATGTAAAATGATATCAGTTTCAAACAACATTTTACTACATTTCAAGGGACATAAGTCAAACATGAATGTCGCACAATTCTCAAAGGGAACTAACACTGATATTTAGAATGGAACTTATTTGTGAAGATTCACTACAATGTTTAAGGACGTGTGGATTCTTGTGGACATATTATTGAATTGACATCAATCATGGACATGATCAACGATGGATTTCAACGTATAACATATGACATTGGATAAACATTTACAAAGTATTGCAATGACATTGCTTTATATAATCACATTATTCTATATAATATTAGAAAGTGATTAAGTTAATTACACTACACATTGGTGAGTTTTAGACAAAATTTATGTCACACTCACACTTAACTTTGACACATTAATGAACTATTACGCCATTCTATGGTATATAGATAAAACACATAGGCATACTGTTACTATTTGCCAACATTACTGTGTTTATTACATAATTATCTCGCTTCATATGTTATGAATATGATATATTAATAACATATCATTCACAATTACACAAAACTTTATTCATGTGACAACTTGTAGCAGTCACTCACCTTATTGGTTATTTCACTGCCTCGTCTCATCTATTGTTCTTATATTATTATTATTATTAATGCGTTGCATTATAATGTTACTTTGAGATGACATTAAGAGACTACCGTTACCTGACAAGACAAATAGGTGTTCAGACAGTATGAAGGATGAGAATGCATGAAATCAAGTAATTATTTCATGTTTACATATTAGCTGATCTTGCTATGGTTATCTCACTTTGATGTTAAATTGTTTTATGTCACGGGTAGACAATGGTATTAGCATTTTTTGCAACGTCCACACCTTGTGTGTTAAAATGCCTACTTTGTGGCAGAAACATGGGTATTATATATTTTCATGCTAGCAATGAGATTTGATGTTACCATCTGTTCACCTTGGTGAAGTTTAACCCACAGCACGCAAATAATGAAAACTGTGTTTTCATTATTTGAGGTGGGAGGGGGAGTAATTGTTATGATTAAAACTCATAATATATCATTCTTTATCATATAGGTATCGATTGAGGATACCATGATTGTTGATGTACTGTATCCACGGGTTACCCGGAAGTACGTCATTGACATTTGGTACTGTTTTAGCAGAAGTCAAAACCGGTCTCAGCTTGGCAAAAGTCAAGGAGCCTTCTAGGCCTTTTCGATGTGTTCGTAGAAGTGGACGGACGTACATGTGTTCAGCTCCTAGAATGTGTGCATTCAACAGAGTTCTAAAGTGTTTCTACATTTAGCTCGCCCACAATGCTGAGTTGGGTCGATGCTACATATTGTTATTGAAAGCAGTGTATGCTGTAATTTGGATGCAAGTGAGTTTGCACGTTTTAAAATAAATTCTGCATGATACCGTTGAGGACAGCGTGTTCTGTAGCAGACTGTATTGTGACGCTCAATACTGGCTAGGTTAGGCCATTGTCTTATCTACATATATTTGATGATTGAACTGGAGCTTTGAAGTGTTAATAAATACATGTCGTCTTAACGTCCAACCTGGCCTTCGCAGCTTCTTCAGTGTTGAAGATGAGGTGTGTGCAAGAAGGCTGATTAAAATATAGTACCGGCATATCGACATGACGTTTTAAGTGTAACAGAGAGGACCTCGCCGAAGTTCATCTTCTACAAATATTGCAACTAATTACGCCCGTTACAATGAGTACTAATACAGAGAACGTTACAGACACCCCCAGTTCCTACGGGAGAAATGACAATAGTGGGGACACCATTTGAACGGGTAGCTGTCGACATTATAGGACCCATAGAAAAAACTAAAAGAAGGAAGAGGTTTATCCTGACCTTAGTCGACACGTGCACTATGTGGGCCGAAGCTATACCGATAACATGCACGGATTCCAAACATGTCGCAGAAGCCCTAGTGCAGATTTTTACACGGTTCGGATTCCCTCAAGTTGTGACGGGTAACGGATCCCAATACCGTAGCCTGTTAATGTATGAGATCTTCAAGATCTTGAGGGACCAGCACATCTACACCAGCCCCTATAATCCGGTCGGAAGTGGGTCAGTAGATCGTGTCAACGACGCTTCACTACGATGTTACGTAAGCTGGGACAAGAGAAACCTGAAGATTGAGACCTTTTCATTCCCGCAGCCTTATTCGCCTACAGGGAAGTCCCCCAGGCCTCTACAGGTTTACCACCAGCTACATTTTTATTCGACAGACCTATTAAGGGCCCGCTAGAAGCCTTACTCCGGTCACTGACAGACCAGCGGGCTAATGAGACAGTCGTCTCAGCATTTAAGTATGTATCGGAACTTAAGGAAAGGTTACAACTAGGATGGGATCTAGCAACAACCAACCTTAAGCGAGCATGCATGGAGCACGCTAAACGATACAACAGAGCAGCGAAAGAGAGAGAATTACAACCAGGAGAGAAAGTTTTGTTGCTACTTCCTACCGCAAGCAACAAACTACGCATCGGATGGCAAGGGCCGTTTACCGTCCTTATAAAGATCTCGAGAACTAACTACAAGATCTCTATTAAAGGAAAGGAAAAAGTCTACCATATAAATCTGTTAAAGAAATATTTGGAAAGACCGGTGCCTTCCCCCGAACATCTCTTGGTGGTCGCTATAGCAACCGAAGATGAGGAGGATGACGATAGCTGCATGGAATATCCACTGCAACAAACGGAATCATTTAAAGATGTTAAATTCAGCGACACTCTCTCAGACGCACAACAGCCAGAAACGAAGGCGTTATTGAAACAGTACTCGGCAGTCTTAACGGACATACCTGGTCGAACGCATCTTACAGAGTTCGATATGAAGATGACAAACGAGATACCTGTGCGAACCAGAGTTTACCCAATTCCGTATGCGAAAGCAGACACGTTATGCGGAGAGATAGACAAACTACGTCAAGCTGGATTATTAGTGAGTCTACATCGCCCTATAGCTCGAGCGTCGTACTGTTGCAGAAACCTAATAAGATAAGTTCAGCTGTGTACTGACTACCGATTACTTAACACAGTAACGGAATTCCAGCCGGAACCACTGCAAAACGCTTCTGAACTGTTCACCAAGCTTAGCAAGGCAAGAATTTTTTCCAAGATTGACCTGAGTAAAGGTTATTACCAAATACCAGTCAAGGAGGAAATTAAACCCCTGCTAGCTTTTAGTACCAGTGAAGGACATTATACTTTCAACGTTATGCCTTTCGGTTTGCACAACGCACCAGGAGTCTTCACCAGAATGATGAACCCTTTTAGAACCCTTGCAAAGTCCATATATCCACAATTTCATGGACCATATACTGATCGCAACGGATGACTACGAAGAACATATTGCTACGGTCGCTATGCTCCTCAGGAGACTAAAAGAAGCTGGCCTTACCGCCCGTCCTAGCAAATGTTTAATCGGCTTTGAAAATCTTGACTTTTTGGGGCATACCAATTCTCAAGGGTATATGTGGCCAGTTGCCAAAAACATAGAGAAAATACGTGCAGCAAAGAGGTCTAAAACAAAGAGAGACACACGTTCGTTCCTATCACTGTGTGCGTACTACCAAATGTTCATTAAAAACTTCAATGGCCTGACAGCACCTCTTACTGACCTCACAAAGAAGGGAAAACCCGATACGGTTGTTTGGAATGCAGAGTGTGAAAACGCTTACGTCACTCTCAAGGAACGCCTATCCAAATACCCCATTTTACGGTTACCTGACCTGACAAAACCTTTCGTCTTGCGCGTAGACGCCAGCGGACAATGAATCGGATCGTCACTGCTTCAAGCAGACGAGAGTCATTCAAACTTGTTATTTCCAGTGGCCTACTGCAGCCGCATACTCAACACAGCAGAAAGGAATTATTCGATCGTGGAGAGGGAATGTTTAGCACTCGTGAACGGAATCACCATGAATATCTGTATGGAGTTTCGTTCACAGTGCAGACAGACCATGCTCTATTGGCATTTCTAGGAGCCAATAAGGATTTTAACGCAAAGATTATGCGTTGGGCTCTGCTGTTAAGGGTGTACTCGTTCAAAGTACAATATATACCAAAAAAGAGAATGTATGAGCGGATTTTATGAGTCGAAATTGGAGCATGGAGGAGGATGATGCAATGGAAGATAGCAATCACATGGAAGCTGCGGATGACAGTAGCTCTATTTCCATAAATGAGATATGAAAGGGTTTCACATCTTCAAAGCCCGGACGTACTGTGACGTAGAATGGAAATATTGATACAGTAATCTGACAGCCTTTGCTTCCCATTTAGTGTCTACCATTGGCTAAGCCAAACCACGCAATTTTCTGTTTGTATGACTCACCTTCGAATCCACACCCTTTTTCTGGGAACATAACAACAGAGTTGTTTACCAACTTTTTGCAACTGCCAGTCTTAACAGGGGAGCGAATCACGTTTGTTTATCTGAGTTTCTCACTCGAGCTGGTTTGCCACTTATCGGTCATTAGACAGATCCGCGGGGAAATAACGGACTGTTTGAAGAGATACACGGGCCATAATATTTTGCCGACCACCTTTGATGTTCGTACGTTTCAGGGGAAGGAAAATGTTTGATCTGCGAAAGGGGACGTAATCTAAGAGAGGCCCGGTGCACGGCCAAGTCTTCTGATGTCGGTCAGCATCGCTGAGTAGAATGAACGAACAAACCTTTGATCCGGGAAACGCAGTTTCCTGATTTCTCTGCTATACAGAAGGTGCGAATTATAACATCTTCTAGTGATAATAACACCATGATCTGTATATATACCGCGCTCTTTCAAATTCAGTTATTAGAGTCGCTCAGAAATTCTTGGATAATCTAAACACGCCAGGCTAGAACCATTCTTCGCTAAATGTGTTAAATTGTCTCGTGGGGATTTCAATTTCTGATTTGTGGTAATAGAAATTGTGCTTAAGTGTTAAAATGTGTTAAGTTTACCATTTTAATTCACTGTAATTCCCTAGCGTTTAAAACTTGTGAAATAACATAACGCGTAGATATTTTCTTGCCAGTCGTTCAGTGTAATGTAATTTCCAACACCCCACTTTCAACAAGAAGATACGGTTTAGCTGACTGAGTTTATTACGCGTGACGGATGAGTAACATAATAGAATTCGCATTATATTTCATTGTGTGAAATTATATAAGTGACTAGTGTTAATGTCATGTGACAAAACAATAGACGCCGACAATCAATAGCAAGTAGTGACAGGCGATTTTTGTTAAAGGGCGCGTATGGATAAATTAAATAATAATTGACTTTGTGCGCTGTTCATTTTCTCGGGGGCAATAACGGGGGAGGGCGCATACCCTTTTCCCGAGATGCCATAGTGGAAAACTTACGGGTGGATAGGATAGTAGCATTTTTTTTCATAAATGTTCTTTTCTTCCTAATATAGCACCTGATCAAAACCAGCGGCCAGCGGTCTTACCATTACCATTATTATTATTATGTTGGGTCTTCGATTTTTGGACTAGTTCGGTCCTCTTGCTTCATTCAGTGAATGATTAATGGTGTCTTCTTTGTGGCTACCAGTCCCAAGTTCCTTCGTGAACCGGTTGGGCAGAAGAGACAAAGAAACATTAATATAAAATGGTAACTGGACTGTACCTTACCCAGAATTATTTATTCAATTTTTCCAGCCACTGGGCATACGAAAGAACATATATTCCTGACCTTTGACAGCCGTAGCAACGGAGTGATCCAGGAAACTACTTAGCACGCACCATAGAGCCAGCCGTTAGGATTTACCATCATCATTAGATTTTTACATATTGTAACATTTGTCTCAGCAACCAGATGCTTAGCAATACGGGAATTACTTTTTCCCTTTGCAACTGTGAACGTCCAGAGAACGTCTTGCTTCAGTAACTATTCGCGGTGACACTTGTTTCATCCAGGAAAAGTTAAACCACCAAATTTGTAACTATTATTCGATATATAGGCTGGACTGGGGCCATATTTGGGCAACCCCCATGACAGTATAGGTTCAGGAGCTATTGTAATTTTTTCAAGGGATACCAACACCACGAGTGGGTAAGCGAGATTGTTTGTGGCCACATATGACACAGAGAGAGAGTGAATATTTTCCTTTGTTACAATCATTGTACTAACTTCTTTTTTTATTTAGCTAAACTTGAGTACTTTACCTTTGTAGTAATTTAGTGGGAACTTGTTCTTTTCAGTCTATTCTGTAACCTAGTGCTTATCTTAATTAAATCCTAAGTAAAAAATTTTACACAAAAAATGTCCCTAGCATTAAAAAAAAATGAAAATTTCAAATTGTAGGCCTTATCAAACATCAAAAAAAGGGAAAAGAATATTTTATTTACACAGCTCATTCATATCTAGACACACCCTATATATTTTTTTGCTTATGATAAGCTACAAAGCAATTTTTTGTACAAAGGTGGGGTCTGCCCGTGCATCCGATACACACATAGCTTGATCTGCGACGAATTCCATTGGTGCTACAATGAACACAGGCTCTGCCCTTTCCATCATATTCCACTAGATGTCTGGCTCCAATCATCCGTTCCACTTCATTTCCTTTCATAGAGCGTTTAGAATTTTTGGGTGGACAATCTATTACACCGCCTGGTGTCAGCTCAGCAGCTTCTTTGGACAGATCCTCAATCAAACTCTGTTTAAAATCTTGAAGTTTGTGCTTCATTTTTGTTGTCGCACCTTCCTGACACAAATTGTATAGGATGTGGGCATTTACCTGTGTCACTTCAATCATCCAGTGGTAAATCTTCTTTCACCCCTTTCTGGTTTTACGGTTGTGCATACTGTAGTAGCCAACCATTTGATCCATCCGGTCGCAGCCATTCATACACATATTGTAGTCATCAACTACCTTTGGCTTTGTAACTTTGTTTAGACCCTTGCCCTTCTCAACCGTTGCGACAGCTGATTTAGTTGACACAAGTATGCAGGGCTTTTTTGCTTTTTTATCTTTCCAGGCAACACACAATGTTGTATTTTCCCGAGTCCAAAAACCATTTCATCTCTTGATGGCAAAGCTTGAGATCTTTTATTTCAGGAGGGAAGCCGACGCGGTTGACATTCATGGTTCCTGTATAATTATAACTGTGTGCAAGCAGATATTCAATCAGAGCTTTCGATGAATAAAATCTATCAGCAAAAATATGATGTCCTGATCTCAGTGGCTTCAAAAGAGTTCCGAACACTTTCACGGCATGAGCAGAACTGGTATCTAGACTAGGATCATAGGCTGTATTTTTTCCAAAATAAATTTTCAAATTGAAAACAAAGCCTGTTGCTGAATCACACAGTCCAAATGTTTTGATATGGTATTTGTGGGGCTTGGTTGCATTGAATTGTTTGTGTTTAAACCTACCTTTCCATCCTATAACCATCTCATCAATACACACATCTTCAAACGGATAGAAAGCATTCTGAAATTTGGTCAACAGCATCTCAACAAATGGCTCAATTTTAGCTGCGTCCTGATCTTCTGGTTCACAAACATGCAGCCACTGAATGCCAAACCGCGTTGTTTGTATTAGGCCTAGTCCTACTAACAAAATCAACATTTCCATCACTCCTGATTCTTTTTGGTTTGGATATATTATCTGAATTTATTGCAGTCTGATTACATGCTCCTGTATCCATAACTTCATTATCGACACCAGACCTTCCATTACGCCTATCATCCTTGGTTTCCGAGGAGTCGATATCAGGTTCCTGCTGTAAATCAGAGTCGTTTTCGCTATTCTGTGGATAAATACTACAGTCGCTATCAAAAATGTCTTCAAATATTTTCCTAGCTTGATCTGACGTTAATCTTCTAGGTCTACTATTCGAAGCAGTGGGCGTGGCCATTTTATGTTAGAAAATATGCGCTTAAAAAATCGTTTTAAAAATCTTAAATAAATATCTCACCACAGATACACGTTCACTTTTAAACACACGAGATATTTAAAAGAACGTACTTCCTGTCGGAAATGACGTTTTGGGTGGTTTGGGGTAGTTATAATTAGAAAGAGCTTCAGACTGAAGCAACAGATACTAAAGCCAATAGAAAGCCGATTGGTCCAAGCGCGTCTAACCCCTGAGCCACTTTAAAGTCGATTGGGACTTAAAGAGTTAAATCAAAGAATGAACCAAAGTTGGGGCACTGTAAGAAGGATGGCCGCCGACCGAACAAAGTGGAAGCAATTTGTTGCTGCCCTACAAAACTCTACCAGGCGTGATGGCCACTGACTTGATTTGACAGTCTGCGGCTAAGGATCAAAGAAGAAGTACAGGACAGAAACAATATAGGTGCATGTGTACAGGACAGAAACAATATAGGTGCATGTGAACAAGACAGAAACATTACAGACATCTATGTACGGAACAGAAACAATATAGGTGCATGTGTACAGGACAGAAACAATATAGGTGCATGTGTACAGGATAGAAACAATATAGGTGCATGTGCACAGGAAAGAAACAATATATTTGCATGTGTACAGGACAGAAACAATATAGGTGCATGTGTACAGGACAGAAACAATATAGGTGCATGTGTACAGGACAGAAACAATATAGGTGCATGTGTACAGGACAGAAACAATATAGACATCTATGTACGGAACAGAAACAATATAGGTGCATGTGTACAGGACAGAAACAATATAGGTGCATGTGTACAGGATAGAAACAATATAGGTGCATGTGCACAGGAAAGAAACATTATAGGTGCATGTGTACAGGACAGAAACAATATATGTGCATGTGTACAGGACAGAAACAATATAGGTGCATGTGTACAGGACAGAAAAAATAAAGGTGCGTGTGTACAGGACAGAAACAATAAAGGTGCGTGTGTACAGGACAGACAGTAAAACAATGTGGATTGTCTGAACTTACGGAACACCAGTAATTTGTACATGTTGTTTCGGTGCAGGCTGGTGGTAGATTGGTAAAAAGTAGTTGGTGTAACCGCCTTGTGGTCCTGTAACAGAACGATATAGTGTTACATATTAAAGTCATCATCTTGACACAGAACGATATAGTGTTATATATTAAAGTCATTATCTTGTAACAGAACGATACAGTGTTATATATTAAAGTCATTATCTTGTTACAGAACAATATAGTGTTATATGTTGAAGTCATTGTCCTGTAAAAGATCGACGTAGTGTGATATATTGAAGTAACTGTCCTGTAACAGATCGATGCAGGGTGATATATTAAAGTAACTATCCTGTAACAGATCGATGTAGTGTGATATATTGAAGTAACTGTCTTGTAACGGATCGACGTAGTGTGATATATTAAAGTCATTGTCGTGTAACAGATCGATGTAGTGTGATATATTGAAGTAACTGTCTTGTAACGGATCGACGTAGTGTGATATATTGAAGTCATTGTCGTGTAAATTGAAGTAATATTTCTGTAACAGAACACTGTAGTGTGCAGTGCCAGATTAAAGCAACTAGAGACTCTGGGCTAGAAGACTTGGGAGGCCCAAACTTAATAGCATCTGATAATGAGACAAAAACCTCGTTCTCTTCTTTATCCACACAATGAAAGTAGAACATTTTTGAAATGTTAGCATTAATATAAAGATTGTTTATAAATTTATAACCTTTAATAAGTTTACAAAAGTATGGAACTAATGAAGACGATCACACACAACATTCATAGCTATGTTTTAACATTACACTATATACGAGTACAAAGACAAAACAGTTTCTTTCGAGTTTTTTAAAATGCAAATTTATCAATTATGTCATTAAAATCGTAAGTCGCAGTTTATCATTTTCTATGCAGAGAATGCTAAGATCAGACAACCGATCTTGGGACATCGTTGACCGCAGATCATTCTTAATCCTTTTTAGTCTAGAAAATGATCTTTCACCACTACAATTAGTAACCATTAAACACAGAAACAATCTAAAAATTGTTTCCACATTTGGAAAAGCTGTCTGAATGTTTTCTTGGAATTTATTTGATACATATCCTGGTGGCTAAAATTTTCTTTTTCAGGGTGAGCTTGTTTGACGTACAAGTGGAAGTGCAAGAGTTCATCGACTAGACTGAGGTCAACATCCTTTGGATACTCTTGCATCAACGTCTCGACACCATTAAGAATGTGTTCATGGTAGCTTGCAGGTTCACCAAAAATGAAAAATTGCCAGCTACACTCCTATACACTGTTGATCTTCTGTCTAGGTTGGCTTCAAGAGCGTCCATGACAGAAATAAATGAATTTATTCTAAAACTGTCTCTTGGAGAAAGTTCGTCTAAAGCTTCGGGCGCTGCCTCATCATTGCTTTGTTTTTTTTTCGTACTCTCTGCCTTCTTTTGACAGTTTTGTACTCTACATCCGGTAGAGTAATTTGGGCTTACTGTTCAATTTCATCAAAATTAGCCCGAGTGTTTGATACGAACTGCAATAGTGCGCTGTAAATCTTTGCACATGTGCTCAATGAAATTTGCGAACTTTGGAGGGCCTTGCTAACTTTATGAAATTGGTCTAGCAAATGTGTCCAAAGGTGAAGCATGAAAATGAATTCAATTTCTTCCATTTTTTGTAGACGATTTTCAGCTTGTCGTCTAGTATCTCCTTTTTTAGTTTCATCACAGTAAATATGACTGAGGGCTTCAACAATGTTAGCGTAACTTTCGCTAATAGCTGCAGTACCTTTGGCGTGAGCCTCCCAATCTGTGTCTGATAAATGCTTAAGAACTTTTGACTCTGGAGGCAAGGAATTTTTTAGCACTGACCATCAAATTTCACTGCATCCAGGCACGAGTCAACTGCGGTTCGCCCAACTAGATTTAGGGAATGTCCAGCGCATGGAATAAACTTTGAAAACTTGTTCCTTTCCATTGTATTTTGTTGAACGCTGTTATACTTTCCAGCCAAATTAGCTGCATTGTCATATGATTGTCCTCTACATTTACTAAAATGAATTTCAAGTTCACTGAAGTAGTTCAGTATCAGCTCAGCCATACTTTCTCCGATGTGATCTTTCAGTTCAAAAAACCTCAGAAAGCGTTCAACTGGTAATCCATCACTAGGAGAAACATATCTAACAATAACAGTAAGTTGATCAACATGGGAAACATCAGGGGTTGAATCAACTGATAAACTAAAATAACCTGCTAGTTTGATGTCGCTAAGTATTGCTTCTCGAACATTATTAGCCATCAACTGGATAACCTTTTCACAAATGGTTTTGGATAAGTACGATGGCTGACCACAGCCTTTACTTCCATACTGATTTATGTGAGCATGCAGGAAGGGATCAAATTTGGTAATTAATTCAAGCAAACAAGAAAGTTAACTCCGCCTATGCCGGTCCCAAGCCCGGATGAAAAAGGAGGATGGGGGCCTGCATGGAGGCCGTAAGGAGGCAGCCCCTTCACCATGCAAATGGACAACAGGCCAATCACCTGTTTGTCTTAAACTATGATTACAAGCAATGTAAGAGAGAAAACCGGACTGATTCTAAAGGCGACGAACTGGAACGGACTACGGACTACGACTTATGGAACATGGAACACAAGAAGTATAAATGGGAAAGAAGAGGAGCTGATGGAAGAGATGAGGAAAACAAAACTAGAAATCCTGGCTATTACCGAAACAAAGAAAAAGGGACAAGGAGTCATGGATCTCGATGGCAACACTCTGCTATACAGTGGTGTACCCACATCTGAAGGAGCTAACGGGGGCGTGGGTTACATTGTGGCCAAAAACCAGAAAGATAGTATCAAGGGATGGAACTTTGTCTCGGAGCGCATTATGGTTGTAAAACTAAAAGAAGGAGAAACCATAGTCAACCTGGTCATACTGAATGGGCCAAATGAGGATGAGAGAGCAGAGGTCAAGGAAGAATTCTTCGAGCTGCTTCAAAGGACAGTGGATGACTGCCTAGATGAAATTATCATGCTCGGAGATTTCAATGCCAGAGTTGGAAATGACCACGCTAGATGGGGTGGAGTTATCGGAAGATATGGAGAAGATACTCTCAATGACAATGGAAAGCGACTCCTCAGATTCTGCAGTGAACAGAATCTGATCATTACCAACACAAAGTTCCCCCATAAGCGCATACATGCATACACTAGGTGTGAACCAACAAAGAATGAGAAGTCAGTGATCGACTATGCCATTGTTAGGAGGAGCTCATTCACATATGTCCGGGATGCTAGAGTCTGGAGGGGGCCAGAGATTGGAAGTGATCACTACCTGCTTACAATCAAAAGAACAACTGAAAGAGTTGCTCAACCTAGGAACTGCCCAGCACCACGCAAGAAACCAAGTAAACGAACGGAAGAAATGAGCATTAAGACCTACAAGCTGAAAGAGCCAGAAATTAAGACCAGATATCAGGAGCTTATTGCTACAGCGGTGAGAAACACAGAAGAACAACCTGATGACTTGGAAACCCTGTGGCTTAAATTCAAGGACATCATAAAGACATCTGCTGCAGAAGCATGTGTCAAGTCCGACTTGGGAACAAGAGAAAGAGGACACCTTGGTGGACAGAAGAAGTCAAAGAGAAAATAAGAGAGAAGAAAATGGTATGGAAACAATACTTAGGAGCTAAAAACACAGCAGGACAAATAGAGAAATATAGAGAATATGTGATACTTAGAACAGAAGCAAAGAACAAGGTGCTAGCAGCAAAACAGAAATCCTGGGAAGAATTTGGAGAAAAGCTAGAAAAGGATGCGCAAGAAAACCAGAAATTGTTCTATAAGACCCTAAAGAACATGAGGAAAGAAAAACAATGTCCTCTTAAATTTATAAAGGACAAGCAAGGCAAATTGCTTACTGCCCCGAAGGAAGTAATGGAAAGATGGAAAGAATATTTCTCAGAATTTATGGTGAGCAAGGTAGAGCATCAGAAATGATAACCACTAGCACAGAAGAGGATACAAATGGTGATGAAGATGACATAAAGATGGAAGAACTGAAGGCAGCACTGGAGAAAATCAAGATGGGCAAAGCAGCATGGCATGATGGTATAACACCAGAAATGGTTAAGTACATGGGAGCATCAGGCGACCTATTACTCCTAAGGGTCCTACAGGCAGCATGGTGCAACAAGGCCATACTAAAGGATTGGGAGATTGCCATCATAACACCGATTTTCAATAAGGGTGACAATCGACAATGTGGAAACCACAGAGGCATATCCCTTCTATGTGTCCCTGGTAAAATCTACTCTAGAATCCTAGAGCAGAGACTCCGATGCCTAGCTGAGCCACAATTGGATGAAGCCCAGTGCGGATTCCGAGCAAACCGAAGTACTCAAGACCTAATCTTCACACTCAGGCAGCTGAGTGAAAAGGCCCTTGAGTACAAGAGTGAGATCCATCTTTGTTTCATAGATCTGGAAAAGGCGTTTGACAGGGTCCCCTGGAGCAAACTTTGGGACTGTTTGGCAAGGAAGAACATTCCAGCACCTCTGATTCATGCTATACAGAGCTTCTACAAGTCTTGCAGAAATTATGTGAGGACAGCAAACTATAAGTCAGAAGAGTTCAGGACCACCACTGGTGTAAGACAAGACGATATCCTGTCACCTTATCTTTTCATACTCCTCATGGACGATGTCATCAAGGCATGTAAGGAGAGAACAAGAAAGTATTCAGTGGGGTACTGGAAGATGAGACAGGTCTGTATTTCAGAGCTAGCATTTGCTGATGATGTTGTCCTGATTGCTAAATCGGAGACACATCTCCAATCCAACCTGCAAGTCTGGAAGGAAGAGCTGGAGAAGAGAGGGATGGTCATAAGCAGCTCTAAAACAAAATCCATGGTGATATCACGAGAAGAAAGAAAACATCAGATTAAGTTGGGAGAACCGGTCCTGGAGCAGGTCGACCACTTTAAATATCTCGGAGCTATTATAGACCGAAAGGGGGGCATCAAAGAAGAGTTGGCCACTCGAAAAGCAGCGGCTGGGAGACTTTTTCAGGCCATAAATCGAGGATTCCTCAGCAAGAAAGAGGTATGTAAGAAAACGAAGATGGCTGTATACCGCTCCACCTATGTCCCAGTCTTGACATATGGATGCGAGTCATGGGCAATGACTACAACCCACAAAAGCCAGATCCAAACCTCAGAAATGAGGTATCTGAGGAAGGTGGTTGAAGTAACAAGAAGAGACATGGTCCGCAACCAGACGATACGTCAAGGCCTAAAATCCCACCCGCTGCAGACCCAAATAGAACAATCCCAACTAAGATGGTTTGGCCATGTCTGCAGAATGGGAGAAGATCGGCTACCACGACAAGCATGGGAAACAAAGAGCCAGGGATCCAGACCTCCAGGACGACCCAGAGTCCGCTGGGAGGACAACATTAGACAATCTTTCAAGGACCGAGGAATAGAATGAAACCAGGCCAGGAAGAAGACAGCTGATAGAATAGTCTGGCGCTCTCTCTCTTCCAAACCTCTACACCTCACGGTAGAAGGGGAACGACTAAGTAAGTAAGTAAGTAACAAGAAAGTTACCATTGTTGGGAGAACCAAATGTTTCATCATCTCCTCTAAATGCCAAGCCACGTTCTGCCAAAAAGGAGATCACTGCAATAACTCGCTGAAGTAAGTGCCGCAAGTAATCCTGCTCTGCTTTGATTTGCTCTTCGAGTTTTGATGTTAACGTTTGACCACACTTTCTTGTTAAGTATGTTAGCATGGAGTTCATATTATTTTTAGAGTAGACTTTTCCTTTTGTGGGAGAATACAATTTTCGAGGGTAGGTTTCTCCATTTACTTTAGTGGAATTGAATAAATTCTTTGAGCAGAACCGGGCTTGATTTTTGTATGTTCTCTTCGAATTGGTAAAAGGCTGATCCCAGTGCTGACATTCCAATGGGCGTTTTGCAATCCAGAATGATATTTCCTCGTTATTCAATGTCGTTCATAAACCTACGTCATTATTATCTCTGAAATCACTAGTAGCATGAACAGTTGGTGTTTTTGTGTCTGCAATTCTAGGGTTTTTGCTGAGCTTATTTGGTTGTTCATAGTCTTTAAGATGGTAATGAGCTTGGACTGCTTGTTTTAATGTAACGATCTCGTGGGATGTTCCTTCAGCGCCTTGTGTTAATTCTTTGGCTATATGTCTTCTCACTTCATTGTCACTTTCTCCAGAAGTTTCCGTATTTGTAGTGGTAGTTACTGACTACAGTTCTACTTGAAGTTCTTGATGTGACGGTATTGCCTTTCCTGCTTTGCAGTAGCGGTCCAACAGTGGCCAAAAGGTGTCTACCTTCACACAAGATCACTCTTGGCAAAGAAGTAGTTAGAAGGGTAATGACATTTCTGTCACAAAGGGAGGCTTCACAAGCTATTCAAATTAGCGAAAACAATGCTGCTTTGGCTGAGCACGTTAATTCTAGAATCTGCCGACCACTTTTGGGAATAATTAAGCAATGATTAATTTTAGCTCGTTAAGCCCCCACTTCTGATTTACTCAGCGGAACTCTTATTAGTCTGGGATAGCTCTGTTTAGAGGATGTGTAGTAAATTGACTGAGACAAACATGCAGTAACTTAAAATGATTAAATCGAAGTTAAATTTGTAAAATTACAAATAACAAAAATTAATAATCACTTTAGGTTTTAACAGTTTGAAAATAATTGAATAGTTTAGAAGAAAAGTTTCGTCATTGATTGACAGTAGAGTCGATGAAATAAAATTCACTTTGGCAGCGTATATTTTACACGTAGCTGCCAATAGTAGATTGTGCTCCCCCTGATGGGTTGGTTCTTTGTACACTGCTCATGCTCGTCGCTGGTCAATGTTGTCGGGTGTAACTCGTTTCCCAGAAATGTCAAGAAGAGTCTACAAAGTTGGTCCCTCGTCTAAAAGCTTAGGCCACTGTTCCCTTCTTGTTCCAGAGATAGTACTTTCTGCTGGTACCACCAATAACTATGATAAAGAATAAAAACGAAACGCTCTCCTGTGTATTGCGTTTCCCGACACATACTTATGTGTCCTCTTTCTTCTATTCTACCATCCAATTTATCTCAGAATTTACCCTCGATGAGAATTTTTTCTTTACATTTAAGTTGGATAGCTCTAGCTTTACATTACATTTAAATGAAAAGGTTAATAGTAAAGATAGGATATGTTTACATTTACATTTCCACTGATTGAAAAGTTTGAAACTTCCATTAATTTTAAAGTGCATATGTTAACATCTACATATACACTGGCTTGAAAGTGTACGTATTATAATTTGAATGTACATAATTTCTTCATCTTTTCCTCCCTGCTCCATATGGAACTTGAAACTCTTTATACGTTTAGTTCTCTTTAAGAAAGTAGCAATAAAACAATCATCAGTCCTTGGCAGTGGTTATTGATGAAATCATCATTCTATACGCTGAGGTTGCCAGCCTCAAATAACTTTGACATCCACTAGCGATTTTCACATATTAATATTCACATGGTTATATATATATATATATATATATATATATATATATATATATATATATATATATATATATATATATATATATATATATATATATATATATATATATATATATATATATATATATAAATATATATATATATATATGTTAGCTCAAATGTTAGTAGAATAAAATGTAAAATGACATCTTACGCCAATCCTGGCTTACAGACATTTTTGCTCAAATGAATAAAAGAGACTTGACTCGGCCTCTTACACGCGTCTGGGGTGTCGTTTCTTTAATAAGATAATTCCCTCTATGACTCCATGTGTTTTCAGTTTCCGCAGTCCCGGTTTTCTTATTAAAAGGATAGAGATTTCCTGTGCTGTTTTTGTAAGTCCGTCAAGATTCTCAAAGAAAAGGTCCGGCCAGATAAATAATTCTGAATTCTAACTCTGGCACGGTCTGGCGTCGTCGTGGCAAGCGATTTTCACAGTGTCCTTACACTGAAACGTGTCAGGTTATATTCACTGTTTTAATCCAGCATCATTTTGTTACGAAGCTAAGTAGAAAGCCAATCATTTTCAAACATGCATGTACCGTGGGGAAATTCAAAAGATTTCCGACATGGGAAAATCTTGAACGTAATGTAAAGGTCACGTTTCTCATTTATGGCAATCGTGACATTTAAATATTCTCGTCAATGATTACATATAACTTCTTACATCTACCCGGAAAAATTAAATTACACCTTTTCAGCTCAGGTGTGTCTGTCATCCCACCAAGTTGATTCTTGACCGGCGTTCCTTATGCAAACACAAACTCCTATTTGACCATCTGTGCTGTGTCTTATCACGACAATAATTAGTCGGTCACACGAGCCATGTCAGCACTAAGTAAACTCGCTTGGCCATTTACGTGCGAAAACAATCGCACCCATGTGGTACAATATGATTTCTGTCGGTTGACCTTGCATCTCTGTCTAATCTATCCGCAGGGATAGACAGGTAAACACACAGACATGGCGACTATCGCTGAGAGGAGTGTAAGAATGAAATACCAAATATCTGCTACACATAGCAGAGAAAGAAAGAAAGTACGACAAATGAAAGCATGCAATAAAAATCAGTACAAGAATGTAACTGATACTACCGTAGTGAAACAGAGATCAAGAGGGGTCGCCCCATTCTGTCACACTTGAGAGGCTGTGTTCTGTATATAAACTGGTTGTTCATCAGTCTGCCCAGACTGCTCAGTATAGCCTATTTTATTTTCTTCTGTTTGTAAACATGAATGATCTGTACGGTATCTGAGAGGTTATGCAAGGCGGTTTCTGCATGCTGTACAATGCCATATGACGTGAGTGGCTTTAAATGCTTCAGTATTTCCTTCTTTCGCTTTCGCTTACTAGCCCCACTTTCACATCGCTTACTCGTTATTTTTAACATTAAAAGTCAAAATTAAATATTATTGTGATTCACAATGGTATAAAAGAGTTCTCACTTGATTTCAAAATGCACAGGACATTACTCTAGGCTCTACTAATGTTCGTAATGTTTTTATTTCGGAATTTAACTTAGGTCTATAATAGATTCGCATTTTGGCGCAGCTGGCAAGAAATGGCCGCAATTTCTCCTTTAGGCTAAATTGAAAAGGACAGTGTTAAAGCTTCGACAAACTTTACTAAACAGTAAGTGCGTATTTGTGTAACTGTTAACCAGTCACACGTGTTTAATGTTACTAGCAACTATGCCTATATATTAGAATCAACAATGTGTGCTTTGGTCACTTCCATCAATGTATTCCTGAATTTTGGATTTGTGCTTACACATTTTTGGCTTACGTACGCTCCTGATTTTTATCATTACAAATGGAATAAAATTAATAGTGAATTTTTTTTTTTTTTTTTTTGGCAGGAGGCAAGGGCCACCTAGATTACGAGGCCCTGGGCTTCAACCCGCTCAGTCCATATGTAAATCACTGGTAGTGTTGTTACCACTTTGTTGCGCGTGCTTGTGGCTTGGAGGTCTGTCTTTGTTGCTTGACATTTTATACAGTTCTTTTATTAATAAAAAAGTGTTCATTATTTCTGGCCACGTCTTTATTTGTTTTCTCTTTATCATCTTTGACTTATTTCTTTGGAGCGATCGTGCTTATATATGAAGGTGACGAATGTTGGGTGAAACTGATCAAACTTCAACGATAGTTAGTTGATAAGTCCCTAGGTGGTAAGAGTCCACAAGATACATTTTATTTACGGTAACGAAAATCCATAAGACATAGTATTAATCATATATACATAATGTTCATACAAAATATAAGAGCGTCCCCTGAATTTACTTCATTAATCGTCACAACGTCTGGCTATTTACTCGCGATTCCGTATGTCGGTAATCCGGTAACGAATAACCAAAGTTGGTCGATACTTATAATTTGGATATTTAATAATAATATACTCCCTGCAACTATTCTTGAACCGAAGAATGATTCATCCATCAAAATGAGACGTTAGTTGTATCCATATTAAGTCGGCAGACCCTGGTGCCATATAATAGAGAAACGTCTACACAATTACTATCATTAACGGGAGCGTTGAAAAGTAACGTCTGACTAGGACGGAATTCAGAATACAAAGCGTACAATTATAATGTCGTCACGTGTTAGCATACCAACGGAACACGTCATCATAAATCTAAGCAACTCTACAAATTCGCGTTCAACACCGTAAAGCGCGAAACATAATATATATTAATAGCATTTCAAACCCCTTAATGCGTAACTTTAAAAGAGCTCACTATAAAAGTGGCTAACATCATAAACCTTATCGTAACATTCCCTTGACTGACGGGGGTAAAAAAAATCTATTCTATGGATTTTTTTTTCTCATAATTATTTCAAAAAAATTTAAAGATTATCTACATACGGCCCACGATGTTTGATTAAAACATTGTCGAAGGACGTAGTCAAATATAGTACATGTCACAAAATACATTAAAATATACAAAGTTAACTAAAGAAATGTCAACTGTCAAATAGTATAGTAAATAATTATGTATGTAACTAAAATTATGTGTTAACTAATAAATGTGTGCTGTATTAATCAACATCATAATCTAAAACTAATTAAATATAGAATAACCTAAATGTAATGTGTGTAGGATGTTCTAGAATCAAAATCTAATTAAGTAAAATAAAGTATTGTATAATTGTTAAAGAGGGTAAAGAAAACTAAAGAAAAGAAAAATTAAGAATGCATGAAAAGATAGTAATAAGAAATTAATAGATTAGAATAGAATATATGTGTGCAAAAGAAATTATCTAAGTAAATATAAACAAATTAATCTATCAACTAATAAAACGTAATACATATAATTATAAATCATAATTATGTTAACATAAGTTATTAAAATACATATAATAATCACTAGTTACTTAACTAAAGTACTTATATTAATTAATTGTATGATACTGTTTGTTTTGAAATTCTTTTTCTCTTCTTTTTATTTAATCACAATAAAGTATTGAAATAACTAGTGTCAATTCCGACGAATACGTTGTACTAAGTCCATACATGTGCGTAATGTTCGATTAACAATAATTCATGCAACTATAGATGATCCTGAGTTCAAATGACAGTACTTCAAAGTATGTATAAGTAAGTTCGATCCTATTTTCAATCATATCTTGATAGAAGAATATTTGAAACCGATTGAGCTACGTATGGACACTAACCAAAGTCCATTAAAATTCGAACGAACTCGATAATGTCATGCGACTATTTGAAAAGTAATATTGTTTTCTGAACATTTCAAGAACGTTTTGTTTTCATACATTTGATTCATGATCCCGTAAGTCCTTCAAATTCGAAATTTTGTAACGAAATGTTCCACCGTCTGTGAACAACTTAATGTCTTTGCCCATTATGGGTTGTAAGTTTGTCATCTCTTCAATACGGCTGAATAACTTCCAGCATATAAAGAGTTTTAGTTCATTGAGTTCTTAATTTTCTTCGTTTGACGATGACGGATGGCGGGATAGGGAATCTGCAACCACATTCTCGTGTCCCGGAATGGCTTCTATTGTAAAATCAAATGGTTGGAGCAGTATGGAAAATCGCGCTAACTTGGCGTTCTTGTGATTGGCTCGTCTGAGCGAAGCTACTGCTTTCTGATCGGTTTGGGTGATGAACGTGGCGCCGAGTAGGAACTTTTCCAGCTTCTGAATTGCCCACACGACTGCAAGGAGTTCTTTATCTATCACCGAGTATTTGAGTTCGGCTTCGGTGAGTTTTCTCGATATGAAGAGAGTTGGGTGAAGTACGCCGTCATGTTCTTGTAACAGGCTA
The DNA here is from genome assembly GCA_024509875.1 of Oreohelix idahoensis. Classification (NCBI taxonomy): domain Eukaryota; kingdom Metazoa; phylum Mollusca; class Gastropoda; order Stylommatophora; family Oreohelicidae; genus Oreohelix; species Oreohelix idahoensis. The sequence goes on along the minus strand of JAMPIV010020065.1, from coordinate 72,079 downwards.
CCTCCTAATCCGTAACTGCTTGCATCTGTATGGAGAATGAACTTTTTTTAGTATCTGGCAACCTTAAAATAGGTGGCCTGGAAAAGATTGTTAAAATTTTATTAAACGTTGTGTTGCAGTCTGTTGTCCACGTAATTTTCGTAGGCATGTCTTTCCTCAATAACGAAGACAAGATAACCGTGATGGACGACAAGTTGGGTATAAATCTGCTATAATACTGGACAAGACCCAGTAAGCTCCTAATTTGTTTCTTTGTTTGTGGAACTGGTAATTTTAAAATGTTCGATACATTAAGGGGAATGGTTTGGATACGTCCAGCCCCTATGATATATCCAAGAAAAGTTATTTCGTGAAAAGCTATTTGCATTTTACTTGGTCTAGCAGTTAAGTTGTTAGATCTTAAGATGTCTAATACTGAACTTAATCCTAAAAGATGTTCATCAAATAAAGAACTAAATAGACAAATATCATCAATATAATGTGATAATGTCTGGTCTGCAAGATACAATTTTTCGCATCATGCGAATGAACGTTGCAGGTGCGTTCATGAGCCCGAAAGGCATGACATTCTACTGGTAGAGACCTTGTGGAGTCGAGAACGCGGTAAAATATTTGGCTTGTTCTGTTAAGGGAATCTGCCAGTATCCCTTGGTTAAATTAATTTTTGTGAAATATGTTGCTGTCGATAGACGAGTAAGTAAATCGTCAATAAGAGGGTGAGGTTCACTGTCTGCCACAGTTTGAGCATTAAGTTTTCTGTAATCGACACACAGACGTATATTATTGTCTTTTTTCTGACAATAACTAAAGGTGAGGAAAATGGAGAGTTACTGTTTTCTATGATTCCTAAAGCTAACATTTTATTAAGTTCCTGTGATGTCTTATCTTGATAATGAATAGGAACTGAGTAAGGACGAAGTTTTATTGGTGTGTTGTCCTTAAGTATAATGTCGTGAGAAATGATTGATGTACGACCCGGTATATGAGTCAAAACATCAGAATAATTCTCTAAGAGTTTACAGATTTTATTATTTTCTTGAGATGTTAATGAAGGAGAAATAGTTACATCTCGCCAAGACTCGGAAGATTGTAATGTAGGTATAGGAAAAGACATGGGAATTTCAGGAAATGATGATTCGTCCTCCTGAATCACCGAAAGACTAGAATATTGGCAAGAACCAATTGATTTATCGTCTAAGTCATGAAAAATAGACTGTAAATGTTGAGGACGAGTAAAGAACTCTTTTAGCATGTTGATATGATACATTTTTTTCTGACCTTTAATGTTCAGTATGTAGTCGACGTCAGAAATTCTGTCTAACACTTTATATGGACCGTTCCAAGCGATTAACAATTTATTATCCTTTCGTGGGAGTAGCACGAAAGCTTCATCACCAGGAAATAACTGGCGTACTCGTCTATTTTTATTTTGGAACTGTCTTGCTTTGTCTTTTGCAGCCTCTGAGGAAGCTGTTGCCATTTGGCAAGCATCTATGATTTGTTTACGTAGGTTAATAACGTATTCATAAGATGACTGGATTTCCTGAGTCATCTCAGAGTCGAGTAGTAAATCTTTTATACGTCCCATAGGACCTCTTGGTGGAGCACCAAACACTAACTCGAACGGAGAGAAACCGGTTTGTTCATTCGGTACCTCTCTGTAAGCGAACAAGATTGCTGGGAAAGCCCTGTCCCAGTCTTGAGGATTATTTACAGTAACCTTATGTAATAACTGTTTAATGGTGCGGTTGAGCCTCTAAACTGAACCATTGCTCATGGGATGATAGACACTACTAAGACTTCTTCCTATGTTAAGAGTCTTCATTACTTCGTTCATCGTGTCAGACACAAATTGGGGCCCATGATCTAAAAGTAATTTTTTTGGAAATCCAAGTCTGGAAAATATTAGTAACAGAGCATCAGCTATGTCCGATGTAGTTATATTCTTAAGAGGTATGGCCTCTGGCCATCGTGTACATAAGTCAATGCATGTTAATATATATATCTATGACCTCTTGCAGTTGGCAAAAGGACGAACCGATATATCGCAGGCCTGAATGGGAGCATTATGGAACGCTCCACGAGACTTGACTTCCTGGCAAGTTACACAGGAACGTACATACAAAGATACGTCTCGTGATATTCCTGGCCAGAAAAAAGACGACAACACTCGAGAACGTGTGCTAGTGTAGCCCATGTGACCCGCGCATTTGGAGCCATGTGCATGTCGTAGTATCTTCTTCTTCCGTCCTTAGCCAAAGACCGACCAAGCAGTCAGAGGCCATCACGCCTTGTGGCGTCTTAAGAGCAACAGCAGATTGATTTTCTCTGTTGTAGTTTCCCATCACGCCTAGCGGCGTCTTTAGGGCAACAACAAATAGATTATCTGCCGTTGTTTCCGTAATCGGTGATGTCGTAGTATGTATGTCCTTAATGATAATGGTACTATGACCTGTTGTTTTACTTTATTCTGGTCCATACAATTCCTAAGTAGGATACCGTTCTTAATAGTGAACCAATGTTTAATTTTATTGTTGACAGCAATGTCATTATACTTGTTTACCAAGGTAAAAAATTTCTTCAAAGAATTATCTTCCCTTTGCTTGAGAGCAAACGACTCTCTGTCTATTACCGACTTAAGCTCGTTGTCAGTACTATCATTTATTTTGATAACTGTAGTATCCTCCTTTTCTAATTTCTGAGCTTGAGCTCGTGTTGTCATCGCATTGGCTGTAGCCAAGTTTAGTTTTTCCCATTCTGAGATTTCCTCAGGTGTGCAGTCCTTGCTGCCATGGATGCGTCCGACTGTTAAATCAGCAATTGGACTCTGAAGGAGGCACACTTTTACTTTACCTGAACAAAATGGGGTATTAATGTCTATTATAGCAGTGGGATAATATTCAATGGTCCCACCGAAAGTGATGCACCTTACAAAATCACTAGTAGCATAACGAGGATGTACTAGTGATTGACGGATGCCGATAGTGGTTGATCCGGAGTCCCTCAACACTGAAACTATGTTTCCGTTGACTAATCCTCTATTAAAAATCAATGTCCCTGTTCCATCATTTGCAGTGAGGCTAATTGCAGGAATAGGCTGTGTAACCTTCATTGACGTATGGCTGGGTTTCTGAAAAATTGCATTGCATTGTGGACAAATATTTGCCACATTATTATCAACAACACAACATGACGAAGATGAATGTATTGGACTATCATTATTATGAACAATTGGAGGTGCATTGGTAGTCAATGCTGCCCCTGCATTATGGTCAAACCTTTGTTGGTTTCTTGAGGTGGAACGTTGTCTATTTTGAGCAACTGAATTATTAGTATTATTATTACCTCTACCATTGTAACTCTTATGTCTTGGTCTGTAATTGTTATTACCATGTTTCCAGTTATAATAATAATAATAATAGCCCCTTCAGTCATAACTGACTATGGGAATGCGCCCCTGACGTGACAGCCCTCAGCTGCTTATTTTCCTGGTGCTCCTTTCGACGTTTTCTCCTCACCTCTGCTTCTTGTGTGAGCCTCTCTTCGCCCAATCTGAGGTGGCGCCGTAAATAGCATCGCCACTTAGTGTGAACGGCAGCTTCATCCTCCCATGTTGCTGGATCCATGTCCAGTGCCCTCATATCTCTCTTGCACACATCTTTGAACCTCAGCTGTGGTCGCCCAACTGTTCTCTTGCCATCTGCTAACTGTCCGTAGAAGATATCTTTTGGGATGCGACCATCATCCATGCGGCGAACATGGCCAAGCCAGCGAAGTCTGCGCTGTCTAAGAAGCGTATACATACTTTGAAGGCCAGCACGTGACAACACCTCGACATTTGTCACTTTATCTTTCCACGAGATGCCGAGGATGCGGCGTTTACACCGCAAATGGAAGGTATTGAGCCTTCTTTCTTGCTTAGCATAGGTCGTCCAGGTCTCGCTGCCATATAGGAGTGTGCTGGTGACGCAGGCATTATATACTGCAGCTTTGGTCTTTATTGTGAGTTTAGAGTTTTCCCAAACATGCGATGTGAGGCGGGCAAAGGTAGCTGCAGCTTTGCCAATGCGGCTGTCGATTTCTGTATCCAGTGAGAGTTTGTCATTGATGGTAGACCCTAGGTATGTGAAGTGGTGCACCACTGCCAATTCATAGTTATCGATAGTGATAACTGGTGCAGCACCCACATCCTGACTCAGCACATTCGTTTTCTTTAGACGTATTGTGAGGCCAAAGTCCTTGCATGCTTTAGTGAAGCGATTCATCAAGCTCTGAAGCTCCTGTTGGTTTTTCCAGTTAGAGTTATTATTATTATGAGAAGTCCCATTGTAAGGTTGGTTCCATGTTGTGTTTTGTTGGAAGTTGTTGTTTCTGAAATGAGGTGCTTGGTTTCTGAATTGTGGTCTACCTCTGGATGAGTTGTTATTCATATTGTCATTTCTATTTTTATAATAATTATTGTTACCATTATTGTTGTAATTATTTTGTTTATGATAATTATTGTCGTAATATCTCCTATGTGTAAGATTCCTATCAAGGCTGTGAGCTCTTGATCTGTCATAACCATGATATGACATATTGGAAGCAACTGATAATGGTTCTCTTAACTGCGTGTTTGCAAAACACGACCCTTGATGTGCAACACAATAATTAACAGCAATTTCCTCCATAGCAGACAAAGTAGAAGGTTTGCGTTCCTGCAGAAATTCACGAAGTGGTTTGCTAACAGAAGATAAAACTTTATCTCTTAGAATTAAATCCACTAACTTATCATATGAGTTATTAACCCCAGCTAATTCCATCCATCTTTGGAAAGTCATCTGTATCGACGAAATAAATGCAGAAAAATCCTTGCTTGAATCTGGAAGCATGGCTTTAAATTTTTCCTTATAGCCTTCTTCAGTGAAAACGTTTCAACAACATTGACCTTGCCGTATCATAATTATTACGACCTGCAGGATCCATAAATCGTATGGCTGTTAATGGATCACCAGCCAAAAATTCCTCAAGTTTTAAAACCCAACAAGATTTATCAATTTTGTTAGCCTGACATATTTGTTCAAATCGAGCCAGATAAGACGTTAAATCGTCTGAATCTGGATTGTAAATTGGTAATCTAAACATGTAATAGCCCTTATTATGCTCTGATGAAGGTGTAGTATGTGACCCTTCATTATTGCTAACCGTAGGAACTTGTGCTCTTAATCTTAATTCTTCTAGACGAAGAAGTTGTAACTCTTTTTCGTGTTGCCTTATTATTTCTTCTTGTTTCCTTTTATTTTCCTCAGCAATACATTTCATTTCATCTTTTACCTCTTGTTCCTTTCTCATTTTATATTCCTTTGCTTCTCTCTCAATCTCCTCTTGTTTAGCAATAGCTTTTTGTTCTTCTAATTCTCGCTTTAATTCAGCTTTCTTCTCTTCTTCTCGCTTAGCAATTGCTTTCTGTTCTTCTAATTCTGCCTTCGCCTTGGCTAGTTCCGCCACTGCATAATCGCGCAGGGCTTCTCCTTTTAAAGAAAATTCTTTTCCAAGTTTAACAAAATGCTCTAAAGTCAACATCTTAACTTAATAGTATATTTATTTAGTCAACTATAAATCTTACTCAACAATATAACTCAATCAATCAATTATATGTGCCTAGTGGCCAACGTAGTACAATGACTAGAACAGTCTATTAAGTACCCCTCAATATGCTTACCCTATTCAAGGTAAGATCTAAATTTATATTTATTTATCAATATATTATAACATCATGCCATACTCATGATGAATAACTAGTAGTGACGTGGACAACTAGTGCAAATTGATGAAGTCATATTAGTCATCAAGTATTTTAGGCAAAATTAATCATGTTTTATATTATTATTATCTTACATTTATTTTATTCTATTATCAATATAATATCAATTATGAATGAATAAAATACATTAGACACAGTAAACAAAAGAGTTACAACACAATATTACGCCACAATTGACAATTTACCGACATTAAAATGATTCTATAAAATAAAGTAAAATTACGGAAGTGACGAGGTATGCCAACTAAAAAATAGGTCAAAATCACACTAAACTAAAACCGATGACTTCACATGGACTCATTAACAGACGTTACATTTTATATTCATAAATAAACGAAAGTCAGATCAGAATTAACAATTGAGAATACAAACAAATGATGAAACTGAATAAAAATGAAACTTATTACAGTAAAATACAACAAGTATATACATAACTTCACAGCTAAAAACACCTAATTTTGAATAGATTCGGGCGCAAACACAGTCTGCCACGCAGTATTCGCAGTGGATGCTTTGCAGATCGAAAATATTCAAATATGCCCTATGAAACGATCAGGATTTCTGCGGTCAATTGACACTGTCATAACAAAAATCCTGATTCCCGCCAACCGACCCGCTTAAACAAATAACAATAACATACAGGCATTTTACAAAACATGTAACATGTAACAATAATATCAGATAGACATGCCTACAAAAAAGCAAATGTACCACTGTTTGCTTACTGCAACGACAAAGGTTACTTATCTTTTTGTGTTCGACTATATTCCCCGGTCAGTGCTGGCATGCAACTACGGCATAAACAGATGTTGCGAACTGTTATTCATTGTTTGACAGAGCTTCTTCTTGATCCATTACTTGCGTATAAACTTGATGCATTATTTAGATTTGACATTTGAGAAGAGTGCTAACGGCTGCGACATTGACTTTCAGCGAAAATGTGATGACGTCAGTTTGACCTCCAGTCGTCATGCGCAATGTGTCATGCTTTCTACAATTCACGTGAGCGCATAGCAATTGTAAACAGTTCTTAGCAATGAAAATTGTCGCTCTGAATCAAATTTGGTAACCTATTGAAGTGGAAGAAATTTTTTTTTTCGTTCCCCACGCTGCGCCACCAGTTTGTTACCACTTTGTTGCGCGTGCTTGTGGCTTGGAGGTCTGTCTTTGCTGCTTGACATTTTTATACAGTTCTTTTATTAATAAAAAAGTGTTCATTATTTCTGGCCACGTCTTTATTTGTTTTCTCTTTATCATCTTTGACTTATTTCTTTGGAGCGATCGTGCTTATATATGAAGGTGACGAATGTTGGGTGAAAACTGATCAAACTTCAACGATAGTTAGTTGATAAGTCCATACGTGGTAAGAGTCCACAAGATACATTTTATTTACGGTAACGAAAATCCATAAGACATAGTATTAATCAATTATACATAATGTTCATACAAAATATAAGAGCGTCTCCTGAATTTACTTCATTAATCGTCACAACGTCTGGCTATTTACTCGCGATTCCGTATGTCGGTAATCCGGTAACGAATAACCAAAGTTGGTCGATACTTATAATTTGGATATTTATTAATAATATACTCCCTGCAACTATTCTTGAACCGAAGAATGATTCATCCATCAAAATGAGACGTTAGTTGTATCCATATTAAGTCGGCAGACCCTGGTGCCATATAATAGAGAAACGTCTACACAATTACTATCATTAACGGGAGCAAAAGTCAAAGGCCACTTAGAAAAACCTTGGTTGAAACCATAAAACAAATCTGATATAAACGTAATTGGTATCAGTCAAAATGGCATTTATTGAATACCAAATTGACATGTCACGTAAAGAAATGGAAACACACATTCAAACGCAATGAAGCTGTGAAGTGTGTCACCCACCTTTTCAAAAGTCACACAATAGATATTGGACAAATAGACATTTCAAAATCGGGTATGACCACCATTTGCAGCAAGGCATTCAAGACAGCGTAGACGCATCGAGTCCACAAGGGTCAGAAGAGTATCCTGAGGAATAGCTTGCCATTCCTGAAGCAGAAATGCAGTCAGCTGTGCAACATTCATTGACAGGGGGTATTTGTTGACAATCTTCGACCAAGGACATCCCAGAGGTGCTCAATCGGAGAAAGGTCAGATGAATGAGCTGGCCACGCCATCCTGATGATCCCATGTTGCTGAATAAACTCATTCACCACACGAGCTCGATGGGGTCGAGCGTTATCATCTTGGAGGATGGCTGTCGTGAAACATTCTAAATCCACATATATAAATTAAAAGGTAAATGTAAAGCCTAACACATAAATTCAATAAAAGGGAAAGAAGAATGGTAAAGAACAGTGCTGTCACAATGAATGTACTCGAGATCCCCCTTTTTCTGCTTCGTCTGCATATTCTCACGCTTGCACGTTTACTAGTAAAGCCTACAGCAGCATACACGCGTTTCCACAAAACAATAAAACGTGTACTGCATTTCTAAGAAAACCTTGAGATACGCAAGCTGATTAATGACCTAGATTAATACCCTGCGTAATGAAAAGACAGATGGAATTAGGATAGAAAGAGGGAGGGCTGAAAGCAGGAACGCCGGCAACACTAACACGCGTCTCGCGATATACAATTAATGCCACCCCCAACGCAAAAGGCATGAAGCACTAGCTTTTTCTTTCAAATAGACAGTGATAAAAAAACACTACCCATACGAGAGTTAGGTTTAAAAACCTGTAAAATGCTTATTGGGAAACATGACATTATACTGGTTTACGTTTGAAAGCCTGACAGTACAGCAGACACCCTAAAGTTTGGAAGTAAGGAGGTGGTAACAGCACGACTACCCTAGAAGAAAATACATATTTTGAACGCCGCCACTTAGCTCCCTTAAAGCTTATATATTTGGGTTCCTTAGGACTTGCTGACAAAGAATAGGTTAAGTGTTACGCAAATAGTCTAGGAATTAACAAATTATAGCCAAAAGAAAATAGTGAGGGTGTCAGACAACACCAAATAATAATCGCACAGTGGCATGTTTTGAAACCACCATTTTACGGGAAATAGGCCACCATGTTAAATCCTATTTGATTGGATAGAAGTAAATGTAAGGCGAAACACGATTAGTCGGACTATAAATACTAATTTTGGTTGTTAGGGGAAACGTGAGAAGGGTAAATTTTTTTGAAAAGCTGTGTAAACATGGCCCGATTGGTTAGACCCGCCAATATAGTCAATTAGGAGCGTCAGTTCAGTGCCACATTTTAAAATAAACTTACTCAGAAACAGTGCGTTAAGAACCAGCTTATATTTTTTCTAAATAAAAGCCTGGGACAGAGGCAGATCGGAATTTGTGCCATATTCATCGCCAGTCAACGTATTTGTGTATTATTTCCATGAATTGTGGTAAGCTTGACATATTTGATATCTTTTAATGAAAATTGAATGTAAATTGATAATTTATGTCTGTATATGTGCGTGGTTCAGTAGCAAACATGAGGCAAGGCCTAGATAGTGCTCCAACCTGAACAGGACGTGTCGGAGAAAAGTAAAACTGCATGGAATTGCCAAACAGTACACTGACACCTATCTTATTGACTAGATAGAACTAATGCTGGAATTGCAGAGGCGTAGTACCCATTAGGGAGGAGTATACTGAATGGCAAACTACTGAATGAAAAAAATTGCCTAGAAAAATCACAAACAGCCAATAAAAGCTGGGATTGATTGCCACGTCCTGTAAAGGATAAGCAACTAACTTTTATACTGGTGTAAATTGTTTCAGATGAAGCTAGCAGTTGGCCTACCGCTCTGAACTCAGTGTTTGTTATGTATTGTGTTCAGTGTGGAAATATATTATAAATTAGTTCTGAAGTATACTATTTCCACGATAATCAAACACGTGAAGTCATGATGACAAACAGCAATCTAGCTTGAAAAACAAAACCAGTATTACCTCATAGTACTACTTCACAACTTACAGACATAGGAAAATACTAATAAATTCTGTCAATACAAAGATCATATTTATAAATTGTGATTACATTTGATTGTGATTCCTGGTTCACTGTGTAGTTGAATCAGGATATCTATTGTTGAAAGTAATTATTACATATATATTTGAAACTTTACACTTGACTCATTTAAGATAGTCTTATAGAGTGTTATATGTGTGTGAGTGTCACAGTGTTGTAAAGTGTTGTGGAATAAATTAAAATGTTTATCTGTCTGTTGTTGTTGTGACTTACACTTCATCATTTTCATAACCCTAGACATTCAACGTAGTCATCACAATATTCCAGAATAATTCTGACTGAGGTATAAATGTGGTAGCAAGTAAGGTCATCTGTAATACACCACACTTATTAGATACAGATACCTTCACAGCTGATCTCAGTCAGTACACTAAGTCCCCTATAAATATTAATATCATCCCACTTTACCACATATATTGGGGTCTCGCTCCCGGGATATTGAACTTTCTCCTATTATATATATTGGGAATAATAAAAAGTTAAAAGGTATCCTTGGGTGAAAATAAATAAGGTTGAGCTCTCAGTGCCTGTGGTTGTCCTTGGATATTTAGTTAGAGAGTGAATTGTTTAGTTAGATATTGTTTACATTTACCTGTTAGAAAATGGCGGACCTGGCCAAATTTCGATCTGCTGCTGTGCAGACTGCTAAAGAGTTAGGAATGGACGGGTAAATTATGATTGCTTATGTCACTGCTGAATGTGACAAATATATTGAACGTGAGGAAAGAAGATTTGAAGCTGAAAGAAAATTAGAGGCTGAAAAGGAAATTAAGAGGTTGCAGATTGAGGCTGAGGCTAAGAGGTTGCAGATTGAGGCTGAGGCTAAGAAATTGGAGGCAGAAAGAGAAGACAAAAGATTGGCTGCAGAAAGGGAAGGCGAGGAAAAAAGATTGGCTGCAGAAAGGGAAGCCGAGGAAAGAAGACAGGCTGCAGAAAGGGAAGACAAGCGATTAGCTGCAGAAAGGGAAGCAGAAGATAAAAGATTATAAAGGGAACATGAGTTACGACTAAGGGAGTTTGAGTTTCAAGGCCATGCTCCTGACAATGGTGCCAGTCCCTTTGCCTCCGATGCTAATGCTAGTCAGGGAGCCTCAACCTCAGCTATGAATTTTCATTTAGATCATTTTGTTGAGAAAGACGATGATATTGAGAGCTATCTAAATAGATATGAACTATTAGCTACCACGTATGGGTTAGAGAGAGAAAGGTGGAGCTTAAAGTTATCTCAAGAGCTTCGTGGGGCAGCTTATGAAGTTTTTGCCAAAATGAGCAGAGGTGATCAAGAAAATTATGACATGCTAAAGCAGGCGTTTTTGTTAAGATATGAAAAGAACGCAGAATTTTATAGGAAAAAATTTAGGAATGCTAAACTACTGTCAGGTGAAACCTATCACCAGTTCTCTGCACGGTTAGAGACATACTTGGAGAAATGGACTTCTCTGGGGAAAACCCAAGATCTTAAGGAAATGATCCTTATAGAACAATTAAGAGAGTCCATGGCTCCAGACCTGAGAAAGTTTCTCATGGAACAAGGTGCAGAGAGACTGGGTGAGCTACTAAATGTTGCAGAAAGGTATCAAGCAGCTCAGGCAGAGGTATCAGGTAATAAAAAGAAACAGGTAGATAATTTTAGGGCACCACAGAACTTTAATAAATTTGATCCTAGAGATCAAAACAAGAGTAAGCACCAGTTTGATAGGCCACGGTATGACAATAAAAATAAAACCCCACAATTCGATGAAAGGAAATATGATGAAAGGAAATCTTTCAACCAAGGAAAGAGATGGTGTAAGAATTGTCAGATGAACAATCATGACACTGACCGTTGTAGAAGGAAACCTGTGTATATGGCCACCCTTCAGGTCAGGTCGACCTCAAGACAGGAGGAGGATATCCTGATAGATACCACTCCAGATGAGATGAGGAAGGCACAGGCTGGGGATAAGACCCTCAAGCCTTGTTTCAGGAAATTGTCAACTTGTCATACAACTCCAGGCAAGGGAGATTTTTACATGAAAAACAAGTTGATTTATAGGAAGGCCGGAACTAGATCCAATGGTCACGGACAGTTGGTTCTTCCAAAGACATATAGGGCAGAATTAATAAGGAGCCTACATGTGAAACAAGATGGGGACCATGAGAAAATTGGTACCATCATCCAAAAGGTGGCTCACAATTATTATTGGCCCAAGGCAAGGTGGGACATTGAGAATTTTGTAGAAAGGTGTAGCATAGCACATGAGGGAACACCCACAAGTGGGAACATTGATCAGGACCTCCACACGCCACGGGGCAAACGTAGGCCTGACAATAGAAAGAAATATAAATGTGATAAAGTGGGCCAAATGGAATGGGAAGCCCCTTTTCACGGACAAGCTTCAATTAACTGTTTTACAATGGCCACTACGCAGAGAGTGCAAAAAGATGTCTTACCCCAGGATAAGCCGAAAATCCCTCAATCGGACTTAAACAAACTGGAGGAAGAAAATGAAGAGAGGAAATCTCTCATCAAGAATTCTAAGTGGGGAGAAAGCCCCAAGAAAAGAATTGGTAGCGGTCGTTTTGTGCATGATAATTCTGGGAAGAAAAATCATCACTATAGCGCTTCGAGTGGAAGAGACCATACCGGTGCATGGACAAATAGGTCCACAAAATTAAAGGTCCATATGAAGCGCTGTTAAGAACGTGGACTGACGAAAAGGCAGAGGAAAATATTACATCCTCATACCAATATGTGAATGAGCTGACCACTCGTTTAAAAACTGGCTGGAAACTTGCCAATGAAAATTTGAGACAAGCCAGGAAGAAACATGCTGCCTATTTCAACAGGAAAGCTAAAGACGGAGATTTGGCTGTGGGAGAGAAGGTACTGCTTCTTCTACCCGGTAGTCAGAATAAGTTACAAATTGGATGGCAAGGTCCATATACAGTTCTAGAGAAGGTGTCTAGAACCAATTATAAGATAGATAAGAAGGGGAAAGAAAAAATCTATCATGTGAATCTCCTGAAGAAATATTTGGAAAGAGAACATCAGGAAGAGACACACTTGTTGACCTTGTCCATTGCAATGGAGATGAAAAAGGAACCACTTTCATCATTTGAATATCCATTACACCCCTGTGAGACAGCGGCACAGGTGAAAATCAGTACACATTTAACGAAAAATCAGAAAGAGAGAGTGCAACAGGTTCTAGATAATCATACAGAGGTGTTAACAGACCGACCAGGGCATACAAACTTATTGGAATATGATATGAAACTGATAGACCCCACACTTGTCTGTATGAAACCCTATTCGATTCCTTTTGCTAAGGAGAAAGCTTTGAAGGAAGAGATAGACTATTTGTTGAAGGAAGGAATTATTTCACACAGTGAATCTTCGTATAGTTCCAGTGTGGTGCTCTTAAGGAAACCCTCTGGAGAACACAGACTCTGTATAGATTACAGGAGACTGATTGCTATCACAGAAGGACAGGTGGATCCATTGCCGGATACAAATCAGTTGTTTGCCAGGCTAAATAAAGCTAAATATTTCTCAAAAGTGGATCTGAGTAAAGGATACTATCAGATTCCAGTAAAGCCTGAGGTTAGACCATACCTAGCTTTTAGTACCTCAGAGGGACACTATGAGTTTAACAGATTGCCATTTGGATTGAAGAATGCGCCTAGTGTCTTCTCTAGAATGATGAGAAAATTGTTAGATCCCCTAAATAATTCATGCATTACAAATTTCATGGATGATATCCTTATAGCAACAGAAACATTTGAGGAACACATTGACTCTCTGAACATGCTGTTTAATCGACTTAGAGAAGCGAATTTAACAGCCCGACCAACTAAATGTTGCGTTGGATGTAAAGAATTAGAATTCTTGGGACACACAGTTCATCAGATGACCCCTGACCCCAAGAATTTAGAGAAACTAAAGAAAGCCCCGAGACCACACACCAAGAAAGACGTGAGATCCTTTGTCTCATTATGTGGTTTCTACCAAAAGTATATCAAAAACTGTAATTCATATGTGCACCGTTAACTGATTTGACACGTAAAGGAAATCCAGATCGAATTACATGGACACCACAATGTGAATTGGCTTACCAGGAATTGAAGGAAAAGCTCACAAGCAAACCTATTTTGAAATTACCTGACTTAAGTCAAGAATTCATTGTAAGAACGGATGCCAGTAATATCGGGTTAGGTGCGACCCTGTTACAGAAATCAGATGCATTGGATGGGGAATTAAGCCCAGTGGCATATGCTAGCAGAAAGTTGAATAAAGCTGAAACCAATTACTCAAATTACTAGGCATGAAAATTCTAGGTTACTCAGATGGTCCTTACTGATGCAGCCATTTGAGTTTAGCATAGAGTATATTTCTGGTAAGACAAATCTGGGAGCGGATTTTTTAAGCCGCCATCCGTGTGATAAGAATCACCGTAAGCCCCAGAAATAATACTAAATTTCTCTATGTGTATATAGAATTATAGACTGACATATAACGTCTGTTTTAAGAGGGGAGAATTTGTCGTGAAACATTCTAAATCCACATATATAAATTAAAAGGTAAATGTAAAGCCTAACACATAAATTCAATAAAAGGGAAAGAAGAATGGTAAAGAACAGTGCTGTCACAATGACTGTACTCGAGATCCCCCTTTTTCTGCTTCGTCTGCATATTCTCACGCTTGCACGTTTACTAGTAAAGCCTACAGCAGCATACACGCGTTTATACAAAACAATAAAACGTGTACTGCATTTCTAAGAAAACCTTGAGATACGCAAGCTGATTAATGACCTAGATTAATACCCTGCGTAATGAAAAGACAGATGGAATTAGGATAGAAAGAGGGAGGGCTGAAAGCAGGAACGCCGGCAACACTAACACGCGTCTCGCGATATACAATTAATGCCACCTCCAACGCGAAAGGCATGAAGCACTAGCTTTTTTTTCAAATAGACAGTGATAAAAAAACACTACCCATACGAGAGTTAGGTCTAAAAACCTGTAAAATGCGTATTGGGAAACATGACATTATACTGGTTTACGTTTGAAAGCCTGACAGTACAGCAGACACCCTAAAGTTTGGAAGTGAGGAGGTGGTAACAGCACGACTATCCTAGAAGAAAATACATATTTTGAACGCCGCCACTTAGCTCCCTTAAAGCTTATATATTTGGGTTCCTTAGGACTTGCTGACAAAGAATAGGTTAAGTGTTACGCAAATAGTCTAGGAATTAAAAATTATAGCCAAAAGAAAATAGTGAGGGTGTCAGACAACACCAAATAATAATCGCACAGTGGCATGTTTTGAAACCACCATTTTACGGGAAATAGGCCACCATGTTAAATCCTATTTGATTGGATAGAAGTAAATGTAAGGCGAAACACGATTAGTCGGACTATAAATACTAATTTTGGTTGTTAGGGGAAACGTGAGAAGGGTTAAAATTTTTGAAAAGCTGTGTAAACATGGCCCGATTGGTTAGACCCGCCAATATAGTCAATTAGGAGCGTCAGTTCAGTGCCACATTTTAAAATAAACTTACTCAGAAACAGTGCGTTGAGAACCAGCTTATATTTTTTTCTAAATAAAAGCCTGGGACAGAGGCAGATCGGAATTTGTGCCATATTCATCGCCAGTCAACGTATTTGTGTATTATTCCCATGAATTGTGGTAAGCTTGACATATTTGATATCTTTTAATGAAAATTGAATGTAAATTGATAATTTATGTCTGTATATGTGCGTGGTTCAGTAGCAAACATGAGGCAAGGCTTAGATAGTGCTCCAACCTGAACAGGACGTGTCGGAGAAAAGTAAAACTGCATGGAATTGCCAAACAGTACACTGACACCTATCTTATTGACTAGATAGAACTAATGCTGGAATTGCAGAGGCGTAGTAACCATTAGGGAGGAGTATACTGGTGTAAATTGTTTCAGATGAAGCTAGCAGTTGGCCTACCGCTCTGAACTCAGTGTTTGTTATGTATTGTGTTCAGTGTGGAAATATATTATGAATTAGTTCTGAAGTAGGAGGTACAACCTTCTTGTTTCATGGACCGTGGTCCTAAGTTATTGAAGCAGCACCTGGTCTGAGTTTTGCTGAATCCAGAGGCTGACAGCATACTCCTTGGTCTAGATAGCGACCAGTGAGGTGTCTCCAGAACACAGTGAAGCAATCGAGCAGAGGAGTCTTTTCCTGCCGCCATCACGAAAGATAAGCTTCTGTGGCCAGAGCAGCTCAACATTATGTCCCCCCCCCCCTCTAAAAGTGACATTATATTAAACTCAGAGGGACAATAAATTGGTTCAAATGACAGGAACTGTGAACTTTTCCCAATACTATTTCCACGATAATCAAACACGTGAAGTCATGATGAAAAACAAAACCAGTATTACCTCATAGTACTACTTCACAACTTACAGACATAGGAAAATACTAATAAATTCTGTCAATGCAAAGATCATATTTATAAATTGTGATTACATTTGATTGTGATTCCTGGTTCACTGTGTAGTTGAATCAGGATATCTATTGTTGAAAGTAATTATTACATATATATTTGAAACTTTACACTTGACTCATTTAAGATAGTCTTATAGAGTGTTATATGTGTGTGAGTGTCACAGTGTTGTAAAGTGTTGTGGAATAAATTAAAATGTTTATCTGTCTGTTGTTGTTGTGACTTACACTTCATCATTTTAATAACCCTAGACATTCAACGTAGTCATCACAATATTCCAGAATAATTCTGACTGAGGTATAGATGTGGTAGCAAGTAAGGTCATCTGTAATACACCACACTTATTAGATACAGATACCTTCACAGCTGATCTCAGTCAGTACACTAAGTCCCCTATAAATATTAATATCATCCCACTTTACCACAATGGCATTACCACCTATGGCTCCAGAGCAGGCTGAACAATTGGTCTCAAGATTTCGTTCTGGTATCTTGGACCGGTCAAGTTGCCTTGGATGATGTGGAGTGGGGTCCTTCCGTGTCTGTAGAAGCCTCCCCAGACAATGACAGAACCCCTACCATAACGATCCACTGTAGTGAAATTGACAGAGATACAACGGTAAAATACCTCCAAAGATAACATGTAAGGATAAAAACATAATGCGTAGGCTGCTGATAGTACATGATCGCCCAGACCGCGGGTCATCACCCTCCATAAAAATTGACTTGCTAGACAGGAGGGGAACGGCGGATAAAAAGGAAAAAATATGACTGGAAAGATTGCGTGAGACTAGAAAGGCTAAGGAGACGCAATTGGGGGGGGAAACGGAGAAAAGTCACGTTTCCCAAGTTGACATAAAGTACGGAACTCGACAGAAGGGACCTTGGATATGTTACGCCACAGTCATTTATTGGTCGCTTTTGCGATACCAAGCCTTTGATTTGAATTCAGCGGCAGAACGCAGATGTTTGGAATATTACAAAAATTAAAAAGTAACTTTTTCGTAATATTAATGTTAGGAATATAAAAAATTAGCTGGCCGGATGGCCCATTCTGAGCAGTGAACTAATATGTTCTTAATTTTACAGACGGATAGATAATATTGAAGATAATGACAAAAGACAGTGTTGTTCACATCAGCGACAGACTGTATGGAATAAAAAGTGTCGCTATTTGCACACAAAAAAAACACGACCATGAGACGCAGGTGTTCAAATCTACTTAGTAGGGAAGCGAAGGGACATTGGTGGGAGCTGTGTCTAAATATAACTTTTAACGACAAAATTTTGGAGGGGAGAGAAAGGTTGGTTCAAAAATCAAGTACGTTTTTGAAAAAAACAAGTAGAGACGGACAGACTAACAGATAAACATCCATACTTGACTGAAGCATGACTGAAATGACTTTAGGGTAGGAAATTTGAATTTGAAATAAACCTAGGCAGTGATTGGCCACAGACAATCATTTTATCGGCGCTCAGACGCGCAAGTGGGGCCATTCCTCAATAGTTGTTCGATGATAGACACAGTATTTTAAAGTGTGGTGATTTCCAAATGAAAGAAAGGGAAATAAGTTCAGGGACGCCATACTATAGCCAGCAGCTCAGCTGAGTTTTGCTAGCATTTCTGTGTTCTTTATTCATAATCTGGTAAGATTGAAATTATTTCTTTGTATATTTTGAATATTGTTTAATGTTCGAGTGATTTGATACTGCCATATCATAATCTAGCCTTACAAACAAGTAGGGATTTGCTCTAGACCCCCCGCCCAAGTCAGGGTCTAGGGACCAACAATATACATAAACTGCAGCAAGGGTTAGGAAAGACAGATCAAGTGTTGAGAATAATGAAACATATTACCTATCCACTTTTAGGGAAGGAAACTAATAAATATTTTTCAGAATCTATAGTCTGGGAGGACCTATCTGATGTAAAACCACCATGGTAAATGTGCTGTTTGGTCAGAGAGATCTGACCTGTCTGTATGATGTGGTTGTTGTGTCCGTGTTGTGTCCAGACGTGGGTAGAGAATAGAATTTTGACACATAGCCAATACTTTGATTGCAGAGCTGTGAGTTTCAGTTGTCAACAAGGCGGTGTCCATTCAGTTGGTGATTTTACTCGAGTGTATCTGTGCAGTACGTTGTGACAGAGACCACTATTATTGCCCGCCAGCACGGAGAGGTGGGACCACCAGATTTCAGCACCAGAGCTACATATGCAAGTTGAGTGAGCCTCTGGTCTGCTGGAAGTTCACCAACGCCTTTTAGTTACTAATACCCCATAAAATTCCTGCAATTTACTGGACACTGTGTAGTCAATATAGACAGGTGTGATGAGGCCACCCCAACAGCACAAGCATTAACTATCCTCCAAGTAGATGACTACTAGAACATTTTAATAAAACTAACTAGTATAGTACTTATATATGTACACTCTTGCATTTATTATGTAACATTCCATGCATTTCTTTCATAATTTTTAAATCCTTTTTTTTTTAAAAAAAGTTCTGGTCAACATAAAACTTGATCCAGAACAAATAAATGTAATATAATTCTATCAAAAATTTTACACTCTTGAGTTAGTTCAGTGTATTATAATATTTGTTAAATATTATTAGTCTGCTTAAATATCTGTGGGTGTATCCATAACTATCACACCACATTACATATCATTACCCTAGACATTTTACATAGCTACATTCATTAAGAAAAAAAATTGAGTGTGAGGTCGTAGTGGTAGCAAGAAAGGCCTTCTGACAATTCACAACTACATTTTATCTCAGGAGCCTTCACAGCTGGCCTCATACATTACATTTAGTAATATCACCATCATACAATACCATCAAACCCACTACATACATTGGGGTCTTGTCCAGGGATAATTAGCCCAACAGTAATATTAGGATCTCCTGGTTGGAGAAATAAAATTAGGGGAAAAAAAATTGTGAAATTCCCTTTAAAATTAAAAGTGTCCCTGCAGATAAAAGTTGGTGAATCTTCACAGCCAGTGATAATTAATTAGTTAACTGGTTAGTTAGAATTAGTTAGACTATAGTCATAAGAAGTACTTAGTGTATTTACTGGTTAGAGATTTAGCTTGTATATTATTATATTGTCTGAAAAGTATGGCGGAGCTAGCAAAATTCCGATCAGCTGCTGTGCTGACCGCAAAGGAGATGGGAATGGATGGTCAAATTTTAATTCAATATGTAACGGCTGAATGTGATAAATATATTGAAAGGGAAGATAGAAAGGTAGCTGAAGAGAAGAGGTTACAAATTGAGGCTGATAGAGAAATTAAGAGGCTGCAGATTGAGGCAGAAGAAAAACGACAGCAAAGGGAGGCAGAAGAAAAACGACAGCAAAGGGAGGCAGAAGATAAAAAGGCCGAAAGGGAGGCAGAAGAAAAAAGGTTGACTGCCGAAAGGGAGGCAGAAGATAGAAGGTTGCAAAGGGAGCACGAATTACGACTAAGGGAGCTGGAATTACAAGGCCCGGCTCCTGAAAATGGTGCCAGCCCTTTTGCCTCAGATGCTACGCCCAGTCTGGGAGCCTCAAACTCAGCTATGGGGTTTCATTTAGACCATTTTGTTGAAAAAGACGATGACATAGAGGGGTACCTAGGACGTTTTGAGTTATTAGCTACTACATATGGGTTAGAGAGAGAGAGGTGGAGTTTAAAGCTATCACAGGGATTGAGAGGTACTTCTTATGAAGTATTTGCCAAAATGAACAGGGAAGACCAAGACAATTATGACATGTTAAAGCAGGCTTTGTTATTAAGGTACGAGAAGAATGGTGAATTTTATCGTAAGAAATTTAGAAATGCCAAACTGTTGTCTGGGGAGACATACCACCAATTCTCTGCTAGACTAGAAACCTATTTGGAGAAATGGACGGCTCTGGGGAAGACCCAAGATCTTAAAGAAATGATCATGATTGAGCAATTGAGAGAGTCCATGGCTCCAGACATGAGAAAATTTCTCATGGAACAAGGTGCAGAGAAGTTGGGGGAAATTTTAAATGTTGCTGAGAGGTATCAGGCAGCTCAGGCAGAGGTAAGTGGTGCTAAAAAGAAGCACATAGACAATTTTAAAGCTCCACAGCAATTTAATAAATTTGATAATAGAGAGCAGGGAAATAAAGGTAGGACAAACTTTGAGCGGCCAAGAAATGACTATCGCGACAGAAACTCACAGTTCAATGACCAAAAGTTCAATGAAAGAAAACCGTTGAACCAAGGAAAAAGATGGTGTAAATGGTGCAAGAAGGATAACCATAACACCGAATTTTGTAGAAGGAAACCTTCAAACATTGCTGCAATGAAGTCGGGGACGCGAAGATTAAAGGTTAATCCTAATGGACAACAGGAACCTTATCACCCCCCAGTTTGTGAGGATGTTATTTGTAATGGGGTCACCATAAGGTGCCTTTATGATACAGGTTTGGATTATGATTCAGTTGTGAAGTCTAGCCTAGTGGACCCAAGTCAGTATACCACAGAAACAGTGGAAATACAAGGGGCGACTAAGGACATACCACTCATGACACTTCCCATCGCAAGGATAACGGTGAAAACTCGCTATGTGGAGGGAGAAATCAGAGCAGCAGTGATAGATGAACCAATCTACCCTCTGATATTGGGGTGTAGATACGTCTTCTTGGGGAATCCCGAGAAACCTGTGATCATGGCGACAGTGCAGACCAGGTCACAGAAGAAGGAGGAAGAAGGTGAACCTATAAATGCTCATCCAGAGGAGATGAGGAAGGCGCAGGCTGAGGATAGGACACTCAAGCCCTGTTTTAAAAAAATTGCCCAAATGCCACACACCTCCGAGCAAGGGGGAATATTTCATGAAGAACAAACTCTTATACAGGAAGGCCGGAACTGGAACAAATGGTCACAACCAGCTGGTTCTTCCCACTTCATATAGAGATAAAGTGATGGAACTCGGGCATGCGATTCCCTTCAGTGGTCACATGGGGATCAGCGCCACAGGACAGCGTATAGCTTGTCATTACTTCTGGCCAGGGATAACGGAGGATATAAAAAGATATGTCAAATCCTGCCCAGAATGTCAAAGGGTAGCTCCAAAGCACTGGACTGCTCCTGCAACTCTAGGGGAAATGCCCATAGTGGGAACACCTTTTGAGAGGGTTGCAGTGGATATTGTAGGACCTCTCACTCGGACCAAGAGGAGGAACAGTTACATCCTTACTCTGGTGGACACTTGTTCTATGTGGGGAGAGGCGGTAGCCCTGCCATCAATTGATTCAAAACATGTAGCAGAGGCACTACTTACAATATTTACCCGATTAGGATTCCCGCATCAAATCTTGACGGATAATGGTTCTCAGTTCAAGGGGAAACTAACGGAAGAAGTTTTTAAGCTATTTCAAGCCAGACACTTTCATTGTAGTCCGTACCATCCACAAGGGAACGGCCAGGTAGAGAGGTTCAACGGGACTCTCATTTCTATCCTGAGAAAGCTGGCACACGAAAAACCGGATCTGTGGGATCAATTCCTGCCCGCCGCATTGTTTGCGTACCGGGAGGTACCACATAGTTCAACCGGGATGGCTCCCGCAACTCTGCTATTTGGGAGGCCAATAAAAGGTCCATTAGAAGCTCTATTAAGGACCTGGACAGATGAGAAGGCGGAAGAGACTGTTACCTCATCGTATCAATACGTGAACGAACTGACCACTCGTTTGAAAGCTGGATGGAAACTGGCAAATGATAATTTGAAGCAAGCCAGGAAGAAACATGCAGCATATTTTAATAGGAAGGCAAAGGACAGGGAACTGGCAGTCGGAGAGAAGGTGCTGCTTCTACTACCCGGAAGCCAGAATAAATTACAAATTGGTTGGCAAGGTCCATATACGGTTCTAGAGAAGGTGTCTAGAACAAACTATAAAATTGACAAAAAGGGGAAGGAGAAAGTTTATCATGTAAACCTGTTAAAGAAGTATCTGGACAGACCACTCCAGGAAAGCACCCCCTTATTGACCTTGGCTATTGCAACCCAGATGCAAAAAGAACCACTCACCTCACATGAATACCCATTACATCCTTGTGAAACCGCAGCACAGGTAAAAGTCAGTAAGCACCTGACTAAAAACCAGAGGGAGAGAGTTCAACAGGTTCTGGAGGAACATACAGATGTATTAACAGATAAACCAGGCCATACAAATTTGCTACAGTATGACATGAAACTGGTAGACTCAAACCCAATCTGTATGAGAGCCTATTCTATTCCGTTCGCGAAGGAGAAGGCATTGAAGGAAGAAATAGAGTATTTGTTGAAGGAGGGGATTATTTCGCACAGTGAATCATCTTTTAGTTCTAGTGTCGTTTTGTTGAGAAAACCGTCTGGGGAACACAGACTGTGCATAGATTACAGGAAACTGAATGCTGTCACAGAAGGACAAGTGGATCCATTACCAGACACAAAACAGTTATTTGCCAGACTGAACAAGGCAAAATACTTTTCAAAGGTGGATCTTAGTAAAGGCTATTACCAGATCCCAGTGAAGCCTGAAGTGAGACCTTATTTGGCTTTTAGCACTTCGGATGGACATTATGAATTCAATATGCTACCATTCGGACTGAAAAATGCTCCGAGTGTGTTTTCAAGGATGATGCGCAAATTGTTGGATCCCCTGAATAACCCATGTATCACGAATTTCATGGATGATATTCTCGTCGCCACAGAGACATTTGAAGAACACATTGAAGCTCTGGAGATGTTGTTTGATAGACTTCGGGAGGCGAACTTAACTGCTAGGCCAACAAAATGTTGTATTGGATGCAAAGAGTTGGAATTCTTGGGACACACTGTATATCAGGGTAATATGACCCCTGATCCTAAGAACTTGGAAAAACTGCAGAGAGCACCTAGGCCGCAAACAAAAAAGGACGTGCGATCATTTGTGTCGTTATGCGGATTTTATCAGAAATACATCAAGAATTTTAACGCTATTTGTGCTCCTCTGACTGATCTGACTCGCAAGGGACTTCCAGATAAAATTATTTGGACTGCACAATGTGAACTAGCGTTCCAAGAGTTAAAGGAAAAACTCACTAGCAAGCCTATTCTCAAACTGCCTGATTTGACACAGGACTTTGTCTTAAGAACCGATGCAAGTAATGTAGGACTAGGAGGGGCTTTGTTGCAAAGATCATCTTCACCTGATGGGGAACTGAAACCAGTCGCTTATGCAAGCCGTAAATTGAATGTCGGTGCAGATTTCCTCAGTCGGCACCCCTGTGATCAAAATTAGAGTAGTGGCAGACGTGAGGAGTAATTTTACCTATGTGTATCGCTGGTTTTGGAACTTGCCATAGGCATGTTTTCAAGTGGGGAGATGTGTAGTGAAATTGACAGAGATACAACGGTAAAATACCTCCAAAGATAACATGTAAGGATAAAAACATAATGCGTAGGCTGCTGATAGTACATGATCGCCCAGACCGCGGGTCATCACCCTCCATAAAAATTGACTTGCTAGACAGGAGGGGAACGGCGGATAAAAAGGAAAAAATATGACTGGAAAGATTGCGTGAGACTAGAAAGGCTAAGGAGACGCAATTGGGGGGGAAACGGAGAAAAGTCACGTTTCCCAAGTTGACATAAAGTAAGGAACTCGACAGAAGGGACCTTGGATATGTTACGCCACAGTCATTTATTGGTCGCTTTTGCGATACCAAGCCTTTGATTTGAATTCAGCGGCAGAACGCAGATGTTTGGAATATTACAAAAATTAAAAAGTAACTTTTTCGTAATATTAATGTTAGGAATATAAAAATTAGCTGGCCGGATGGCCCATTCTGAGCAGTGAACTAATATGTTCTTAATTTTACAGACGGATAGATAATATTGAAGATAATGACAAAAGACAGTGTTGTTCACATCAGCGACAGACTGTATGGAATAAAAAGTGTCGCTATTTGCACAAAAAAAACACGACCTTGAGACGCAGGTGTTCAAATCTACTTAGTAGGGAAGCGAAGGGACATTGGTGGGAGCTGTGTCTAAATATAACTTTTAACGACAAAATTTTGGAGGGGAGAGAAAGGTTGGTTCAAAAATCAAGTACGTTTTTGAAAAAAACAAGTAGAGACGGACAGACTAACAGATAAACATCCATACTTGACTGAAGCATGACTGAAATGACTTTAGGGTAGGAAATTTGAATTTGAAATAAACCTAGGCAGTGATTGGCCACAGACAATCATTTTATCGGCGCTCAGACGCGCAAGTGGGGCCATTCCTCAATAGTTGTTCGATGATAGACACAGTATTTTAAAGTGTGGTGATTTCCAAATGAAAGAAAGTGAAATAAGTTCAGGGACGCCATACTATAGCCAGCAGCTCAGCTGAGTTTTGCTAGCATTTCTGTGTTCTTTATTCATAATCTGGTAAGATTGAAATTATTTCTTTGTATATTTTGAATATTGTTTAATGTTCGAGTGATTTGATACTGCCATATCATAATCTAGCCTTACAAACAAGTAGGGATTTGCTCTAGACCCCCCGCCCAAGTCAGGGTCTAGGGACCAACAATATACATAAACTCCAGCAAGGGTTAGGAAAGACAGATCAAGTGTTGAGAATAATGAAACATATTACCTATCCACTTTTAGGGAAGGAAACTAATAAATATTTTTCAGAATCTATAGTCTGGGAGGACCTATCTGATGTAAAACCACCATGGTAAATGTGCTGTTTGGTCAGAGAGATCTGACCTGTCTGTATGATGTGGTTGTTGTGTCCGTGTTGTGTCCAGACGTGGGTAGAGAATAGAATTTTGACACATAGCCAATACTTTGATTGCAGAGCTGTGAGTTTCAGTTGTCAACAAGGCGGTGTCCATTCAGTTGGTGATTTTACTCGAGTGTATCTGTGCAGTACGTTGTGACAGAGACCACTATTATTGCCCGCCAGCACGGAGAGGTGGGACCACCAGATTTCAGCACCAGAGCTACATATGCAAGTTGAGTGAGCCTCTGGTCTGCTGGAAGTTCACCAACGCCTTTTAGTTACTAATACCCCATAAAATTCCTGCAATTTACTGGACACTGTGTAGTCAATATAGACAGGTGTGATGAGTCCACCCCAACAGCACAAGCATTAACTATCCTCCCACGTAGATGACTACTAGAACATTTTAATAAAACTAACTAGTCTAGTACTTATATATGTACACTCTTGCATTTATTATGTAACATTCCATGCATTTCTTTCATAAATTTTAAATCCTTTTTTAAAAAAAAAAAAAGTTCTGGTCAACATAAAACTTGATCCAGAACAAATAAATGTAATATAATTCTATCAAAAATTTTACACTCTTGAGTTAGTTCAGTGTATTATAATATTTGTTTAAATATTATTAGTCTGCAGTGTATTATAACACCACATGACACATCATTGTTACAATACATTCATTAGAGTGTGAGGTCGTAGTGGTAGCAAGAAAAGCCTTCTGACAATTCACAACTACATTTTATCTCAGGAGCCTTCACAGCTGGCCTCATACATTACATTTAGTAATATCACCATCATACAATACCATCAAACCCACTACATCCACCTATCAAATTGTGTCATCAGTAAGACGCTCTCCTGGTCGTCTCCAAACTCAAATCCTGCCATCATTGAATGACACAGTGAAGCGAGATTCATCAGTGAATCATCGGATGTGCTCGCGACACCAAGCAACACGGGCTCTGCGATGAGCAGGAGTAAGAGGGATTCTGACTGCAGGACGTCGAGCAGCCAGTCCAAATTCATGTAAACGTCTGCGAATGGTGCTTTGACTTGACATTAACGTTTACAGTTTGTCTCAGTTGACATTTTAGAGTGGAACAAGTCACTGTTCGATGGCGCAGGGCTGACAACAAGAGGTGCCGGTCATCATGTCTATTGGTGCATCTAGGGCGACCTGGCCGGTGACGATCCTCCACACTTCCTGTGGCCTGAAATCTCTCCAAAATTCTTTGGATAGTAGAGTGTGACATTGCAAGCCGTCTAGCAACCTCACGGACAGATAAACCACTTTCAACCCACGCTATAGCCCTCATTCTTTGTAAGGTGTCAAGACTTCTTCTCGGTGGCATGATTTTTGCAAGTGATGAAACTACCCTAAGTCTGCTGCTTGTAAAATAAATTAAGAGTGAACTCTGTTCACAAAAGGTCGCCATTGCACGTGGAATGTCAATCAGCACGATTACTTCACCTGTTTGGTTGTACGGAAGTTTGAAAAAACAGATTTAAAATGTGAATTTATGGTCAGCAAACCAAATTGCACGTGATCACCATGATTGTCGGTGAGTTGGTTTTATGCTTAACGTGCATAGAGGACTGTCAGAGGAAGATATTGCACCCATTTTTACTAAAAACTTCCTTCATTTAATCATTCTATGCGCTTATATAAAAGTGCATTGAAAATAATAGGGTGGCCCTTGACTTTTGACGAGTAGTATATATTAATAGCATTTCAAACCCCTTAATGCGTAACTTTAAAAGAGCTCACTATAAAAGTGGCTAACATCATAAACCCTGTCGTAACGAATGTGATATATTGAAATAACTTATATAGTAAAAATTCTGTTAGCCTAACTTTATTGTGTGTGTGTGTGTGTAGCATTGGTGTGTGTGTGTGTGTGTGTGTGTGTGTGCGTGTTTATAACAATGGTGCAGTTGAAGCTGGTAAGATGATTTTATGTTGACTATACAGTAGTGTATCCATCTTTTTATGTTAACACTACATTAGTGTGTCTTATCTATTTATGTTAATACTACAGTAGCGTGTCGAATCTATTTATGTTAATACTACAGTAGTGTGTCCTATCTATTTATGTTAATATTACATTAGAGTGTCCCATCTTTTTATGTTAATACTACATTAGTGTGTCCCATCTTTTTATGTTAATACTACATTATTGTGTCCCATCTTTTTTATGTTAACACTACAGTAGTGTGTCCCATCTTTTTATGTTAATACTACATTAGTGTCTCCCATCTTTTTTATGTTAACACAACAGTAGTGTGTCCCATCTTTTTTAATGTTAATACTACATTAGTGTGTCCCATATTTTTATGTTAATACTACATTAGTGTGTCCCATCTTTTTTATGATAATTCTACAGTAGTGTGTCCAATCTATTTGTGTTAACACTACAGTAGTGTGTCCCATCTATTTATGTTAACACTACATAAACGTGTGTAATCTATTTTATGTTAACACTACAGTAGTGTGTCTATTTTATGTTAACGCTAAAGTAGTATGTCATATCTATTTTATGCTAACACTACAGTAATATTTCACATTTATTTTATGTTAACACTACAGTAATATGTCTAATCTATTTAATATTAACACTTGAGTAGTATGTCCCATCTATTTACGTTAACACTACAGTAATGTGTTCCATCTATTTTATGTTAACACTAAATTAGTATGTCTGTTACACATAAGAATTTCACTATGTTATCTGTGTACGCAATTTTTTCTAATGCAAGGTAAATAACTCTTGGAATTGGAGTTACGTTTTACTTTAGGTGGTCACCTGTTCTTATGCCCTTCGGTTGCCGATATGATTGTGGGTTGACCGATGTTGGGTCATGTCCATTTATGGAGCGCTCAGGCCCACTTTTCTTGTAAACGTTTGTCAAACTGCGTCGATAGTTATTTCCTATCCTTATAAGGCTCGATTTTAAGTGTCGTTCTTAGAATGTGCCCATAGCTTCGACGTTGTGTGAATTGTATTCAAATCGAACGGTTCTGCGCATGTCTGTTGTTTGGTTGGGGGTTTTGTACCAGCTTCCGCCCATGAGTGACACAGATTTTGTCGAGTGAGACAGACGCGTTTTTCAGCGTCTGTCATGATTATATTGTTCGGGAAATGGAAGTCCTCTATAGTGTTCATCTCAGATGATATTTCCCTTTTGTGATTCAAAGCGCCTGGAGGCGAGTGAGTTGTGTATTGATTCTTGAAGAGAAGGTAATTGCTCTACATTTGATTATCATTGTCGCTAACTTTTATGATTGACATTTTGTGCCTAGTTGTCAACTTTCCCTGGGCGGGGAAGAGTCGACGTTATGAGAAGTTTTCAACTCACGAATCACCATGTTGTTATGCATCGGGTTGATGCATGTCCTAAAGGCTATCTGCTTGTTGGACTTTGCTGCTCTGGCGGTTCCACGTCAGTTTTGGTTTGATACCGTTGTTATTACAGGGAATCAGAGGACATTACTTGATACTCCAGAAGTCGTGCCTGTCTTGCTGGAGGTCAGAGAAGGAGAAGGAATTTAATCTCCTACATTTGTACATTAATAAAGATATCGACTGTTATAGAAAAGGATGATGGTTTCCACACCTGAATACATTTACAGTCGTTTATGATGCATTGAAGCCCATGATTTGATTCACCATTATTATGCTGTCTGCTGTCGAATGTTGTGCTGACTATGTCGATATAATGAAGACTGTTCTACATGTTAATGTCTACACATCTTGTCATTGTGGCGTCCCAATAAATTATGGAAACGTCACTAGCAGTTACAACATTCATTGACTTTCTACGTCGTGAGTTTATGTGACGTCCTGTGTGGACTCTACTTTACTGCTACCTGCTTGACTCCACATATACATCATATACACAAACCATACCAAAGACACCATACTTCTGCGACTTCATCATCTTTGGTGTCTAGTGGTGATACATCCATATTCTACATCCACCCTCAACATTTGGTTGCTACTCATCTTTATCAATGTCCCATTTATTTTATGTTAACACTACAGAAATGTATGTCCCATATTTTTAATGTTAACACTGCAGTAGTGTGTCCCATCTATTTTATGTTAACACTAAAGTAGTATGTCCCATCTATTTTATGTTAACACTTATGTTGTGTGTCCCATCTATTTTAAGTTATCACTACAGTAGTGTGTCAAATCTATTTTATGTTAACACTTAAGTAGTATGTCCCACCTATTTTATGCTAACACTACAGAAATATGTCTCATCTATTTTGAGTTGACACTGCAGTAACGTGTTCCATCATGTGTTCTATCTATTTAGAATGAGTGAAGAGTATATTCCCATACTCTTGTGTTAATGTTGGTGTTGCGTTATTGCTGTGGCTGAGTGGATGTTGCAAAAATGTTGTACATGTTGTTACGTGTTGTATTTATTGTTGTAATGATGTCACGTGTTGTACCAGGTGTCGTACTTTCTATATATGTGCTGTGCCTACTGTGTTGTAGTGTTACTACTTTGCTAGGGTGAGGAACGTCATGTTTTATATGTGTTGTCATATGTTCCTCATGTCGTTGTGTATGTAAGAAGACTTTTGTGTCCTCTCTGTACAAGTCACATGTTGTTTATCTGTCGTACCACACATATTGTCGTGCGTTGTAGACAATGTGTTATTGTTCCGTGCGGTCTATCATCCGTTATGTGCATCACCGTCCCGTAATGTAATTACAGTATTCTATTGCATCTAATGTCCCGTAATGTAATTACAGTCCTCTATTGCACCTACAGTCCCGTAATGTAATTACAGTCCTCTATTGCACCTACAGTCCCGTAATGTAATTACAGTCCTCTATTGCACCTACAGTCCCGTATTGTAATTACAGTCCTCTGTTGCACTTACAGTCCCGTAATGTAATTACAGTCATCCATTGCATCTACAGTTCCGTAATGTAATTACAGTCCTCTATAGTATCTACAGTCGGGTAATGTAATTCAATTCAATACCCTTTAGCTCCCCTAGGAGCATAGGCATTCAATAAACACATGCCAAGTCTTCCTGTCCTGTGCCATCCGCCCAAGTTCTTTCCATGTTTTCCTCATCACTTTGACCTCTGTTTCCCGTTCTCTTCTCCATGTGTTTTTGGTCTACCTCTGCCTCTCTTTCCCTGTGGATTCCAGAACAAGGACTGCCTTGTAATGATATCAACAGGTTTTTTCAATGTGTGTCCTATCCATCGCCAGCGTCTTCTACTCAACTCTTGTTCCACTGGCACTTGTCTGGTTTTTGTCATCAATTCCACATTTGTGACTTTGTCATACCATTTCAGTCCTTCTATTCTACGCAAGCACCCGTTTATAAAAGTCTGTAGCTTTTTGGTTGTTGTTTTTGTTGTTCTCCATGTCTCAGAGCCATACAATAGGACTGACTTCACATTTGAGTTGAAGATTCTTATCCTTGTGTTGGACTTGATTTCTCTTGTTCTCCATATATTTCCCAATGCAATGAAAGCTCCTCTTGCTTTTTTTGTATTCTTATTTTGATTTCACTGTCTGTCCCTCCAACTTTGTCTATATTACTTCCAAGATATGTGTACGATTCTACATCTTTTAGTGGTGTTTCTTCAAGTTCAACCTTGTTATCATTTCTTGCATTTATTTTCATAATCGTTGTCTTTTCCTTGTGTATTTTCAGGCCCACTTGTTGTTACCTCTCATCGAGAATTTTCATTTTCTCTTGCATTTGATTATGGTTATGGGACAGAAGAGCCAAGTCATCTGCAAAATTAAGATCATCAAGCTGTTTAGTCAGATTCTACAGGATTCTAATTCTGTTGTGTGATGTCGATGTTTTCATAACCCAATCTATTGCTAGTAAGAAAAGAAATGGAGACAAGAGGCATCCCTGTCTGTCTCCCGTTCTAATCCTAAACGGTTCTGTAAGTTGTCCTTCATGAAGAACTCTGCATGTCATGTCTTCATAGATCTTCTTTATTAAGTTAATGATCTTCATGGGAACTCCATAATGCCTCATTAATTTCCAAAGCGATTCTCTGTCTACACTGTCAAATGCCTTTTCACAGTCCAAGAATCCGATGTATAGCGGTGAATTCCATTCCAGACTTTGTTCAACTATTATTCTCAATCTGGCCATCTGGTCTGTACAGGATCTGTTTTGTCGAAAACCTACTTGTTCATCTCTCAGTTTCTTGTCTATGGACTCTTAATCTCTCAAGGATGATTCTGTTTAATACTTTTCCTGGCACTGATAGTAACATTATTCCTGTATAATTTGTGCACTCTTGTAAATTTCCCTTCTTAGGCAACTTGACCAGATAGCCTTCCTTCCATTCTGCTGGTATTTCCTCTTTCTCCCAGACTTTGCCAAGTAGTTTGTATAATATCTCTGTAGTGGTATCAATATATGTTTTGATGGCCTCTGCTGGAATGCAATCTGGACCAGCTGCTTTTCCATTTTTCAGAAGCTTTATGGCTTTCTGTATTTCTTCTTTGCTTGGTCGTTCACAGCTGATTTTTAACTCCTCTTCTGCTGGCTGGATGTCTGGGGGATTAGTTGGAGATGGTCTATTGAGAAATTCCTCAAAATGTTCTGTCCATCCCTTTATTTGTTCTTGTATATTACTAAGCAATTTTCAATTCTTAACTTTTATGAGGCCATTTGCTTGCTTATATTTTCCTGTTAGCTTCTTTGTGGTGTTGTACAGTTCCCTCATATTTCCTTTGGCTGCAGCTTCCTTTGCTTCCCTTGCCAAATCATCAATATATTTCATCTTGTCTCTTTTGATGTTTCTTCTTACTTCTTTGTTTGCTTCTATGTACACTTCATGAGCCTTGGCTTTGGAGCTTCTGGTTTTGCTTCTGTTTAAATCTGCTTTCTTGTTTTTCCTGTCTTCTATCTTACTAATGGTTTCTGTTGTTATCCATGCTTTGTGCTGATGTTCTCTTTTTCTCAGTACTTCTTCACATGTCTCGTTCCATACATTTTTTACTTGTTGCCAGTGGTCTTCCGTATCTGTTTCATCTTCCAGCTGTTGGAGTACTTTGTATTTGTTGGATACTGTGATTGAAAATTTTTCTCTTATTTCCTGATTTCTTAGATATCCCACATTATACTGTTGTCTATAGCTATATGCTGTTGTAAATTTCTTGAGTTTTAATTTTGTTTTAGCCAACAGAAGATGGTGGTCTGATACAACATCTGCTCCTCTACATACTTTCACATCATGCAATGATGACCTAAACTTCTTACTTATGCATATGTGATCAATCTGATTCTCAGTTCTGTGGTCTGGTGATATCAATGTTGCTTTATGTATTCCCTTATGTGGAAATATGCTTCCTCCTATAGCTAGTTGATTTAAAGCATAGAAGTTTGTTAATAGTTCCCCATTCTCGTTCATCATACCTAATCCATGCTTTCCCATGATTTCTTCAAAGCCAGTGTTGTCTGTTCCTATTTTTGCATTTAGGTCCCCATCAAAATTGTGATGTCCTTTCTTTTCTTATTGTCCAAGACACTTTGTAGTCTGGTGTAAAAGTCTTCTTTCACAGATTCTTCTTTATCATTTGTTGGTGCATAACACTGGATGATGTTTATATTTACTTTATTTTTGGCTGATTTAAACCGTGCTGTTATAATTCGGGGTCCCATTGCTTCCCATTCTATAAGTGCTTTCTGTGCTTCCTTGGACAGCATTAGAGCCACCCCTTCACTGTGGTGGGTTCTTTCCTCCTCATGTTCTGAGAACAAAACCATTTCTCCTGTGATCAATCTCTTCTTCTATATGCCTTTCCACTGTGTCTCGCAGAGACTCAGGATATCAATCCTGTAATTTGTCATTTCTGCTGCAACCTTTGCAGTTTTCCCTTGTTCACACAGAGTGCGAACATTCCAGGTGCCAATCCTGGAGATTTTCCTAGACGAAAAAAGGTTATTCTGCAACCCAGACTCCTTTCGGCTTTCTCTAGGTTGCTTCATGCGTCTCTTTTCCAGAGGACCTTCTTCTGTCTTGGGCGGCTGAGTTGGTTTTTATTCTTTATTTGTAATTACAGTCCTCTATTGTACCTTCTGTTCCATAATTTAATTACAGTCATCTATTGCATCAACAGTCCCGTAATGTAATTACACTTCTGTATTGCACTTACAGTCTCGTAATGTAATTACAGTCTTCTATCGTATCTACAGTCCCATAATGTAAATACAGTCCTCTATTGTATCTACAGTCCCATCATGAAATCACAGTCCTCTTTTGCAACTACAGTCCCATGTAATTACAGTCCTCTATTGCACTTACATTCCCATAATGTAATTATAGTCCTCTATTGTACCTACAGTCCCATAATGTAATTACAGTCATCTATAGCACCGACAGTCCCGTAATGTAATTACAGTCTTCTATGGTACCGACAGTCCCATAATGTAATTACAGTCTTCTATGGTATCGACAGTCCCGTAATGTAATTACAGTCCTTTATTGCACCTACAGTCCCATAATGTTATTACAGTACTCTTTTGTACCTACAGTCCCATAATGTAATTACAGTCCTCTATTGTACCTACTGTCCCATAATGTAATTACAGTCATCTATAGTACCGATAGTCCCGTAATGTAATTATAGTCCTCTATTGTACCTACAGTCTCATAATGTAATTACAGTCCTCTATTGTACCTACAGTCCCTTAATGTAATTACAGTCCTCTATTGTACCTACTGTCCCATAATGTAATTACAGTCCTCTATTATACCTACAGTCCCATAATGTAATTGCAGTCCTCTATTGTATCTACAGTCCTATAATGCAATTACAGTCTTCTATTGTCAGAGGAACAGGCTGGCTTTAGACCAAAAAGAAGTACCTCAGAACAAATCTTCAATATTAGATTACTGATCGAAAAACATCTCCAGCATCAACATGATTTATACCATAACTTCATCGATTTCACAAAAGCCTTCGATCGAGTCTGGCATGAAGGCTTATGGCAAATAATGAGAAAATTCAATTTTGATACCAACATCATAGATATCATTGAAGCACTATACAAGGACGCAAGCAGTGCTGTTTTTGCAAGCAACGACATTGGAGAATTTTTCAAAACAACTGTAGGAGTTCGCCAGGGATGCATCCTGTCACCAGTGCTCTTTAATATATATCTAGAACATATTATGCAGGAGGCTCTCTACGATTATAAATCAACCATATCGATTGGAGGCCGCCCTCTGTGTAATCTACGTTTTGCTGATGATATTGATCTGATAGCTGGAACAGAATCAGAACTTCAAGACCTTACCTCTAGACTGGAGAAAGTAACAAGAACGTATGGGATGGAAATTAATATAGAAAAAAGCAAGATATTGGTGAATAGCCATAAGAAACATGTTCCGACCAATATTACGTTAAATGGGCAAACGTTAGAAGAAGTTAACACCTATATCGGGTCCGCTATATGTAGTGATGGAAGATCAAGTAAAGAAATCAAGACAAGACTTGAGATGGCCTCAGCTGCCATGACAAGGTTGAATGTGATCTGGAAAAGTAACATCAGTTTTCCTGTGAAGATCAAATTATACAAATCACTTGTATTATCTATTCTCTTGTATGGGTGTGAGGGCTGGACACTCACTGCAGATACGGAGCGAAGGATTCAGGCTTTCGAGCATAAATGTTATAGAAGAATTTTGTGCATTTGCTATAAAGAGCACAAAACAAATGTCTATGTTAGAGAGAAGATAAACACCTATGCAGACCACCAAGAACCACTTTTGTCAATAGTGAAACGTCGAAAGCTTGCCTGGTTTGGGCATGTAACTCGTCATGACTCCCTTTCGAAAACGATCCTCCAGGGAACAGTCGAAGGTAAACGGAGAAGAGGAAGGCAAAGAAAATCCTGGGCTGATAACATCAAAGAATGGGGAGGACACGGTTTTTCCACACTTGTACGCATTGCTGAGAATAGAGAGCAGTGGAGGATCATGTCTGCTGATGCTTCCACCATGGCACCCCTACGACCCATGACGGGTTATGGGTTGAGATGATGATTGTACCTACAGTCCCATAATGTTATTACAGTCCTCTATAATACCTACAGTCCCATAATGTAATTACAGTCCTCTATTGTACCTACAGTCCCATAATGTAATTACAGTCCTCTATTGCACCTTCAACCAACGGGCTGATCACCCGTTTGCCAGTCACTTCGATTACGGAAACAACAGCAAATGGATTGATTTGCCGTTGCCCTAAAGACGCCAATAGGCGTGATGGGAAACAATGGCAAAGAAAACCTATCTGCTGTTGCCCTAAGACGCCACTAGGCGTAATGGCCACTGACTGCTTTGACGGTCGGTGGCTAAGGACGGAAGAAGAAGAAGAAGAATTGCACCTTCAGTCCCATAATGTAATTACAGTCCTCTATAATACCTACAGTCCCATAATATAATTACAGTCCTCTATTGTACCTACAGTCCCATAATGTAATTACAGTCCTCTATTGCACCTATAGTTGCATAAGTATTTACAGTCCTCTATTGTGCCTACAGTACTATTTTTTTACCTACCGTCCCGTTTTATGTCTACAGTCCCCTTTTGTATCTACAGTCCGGCCTTGTATATAAAGTCCGGTTTTGCACCTGCAGTGCCTTTTTGTACCTACAGGACCGTTTTGTACCTGCAGTTCCTTTTTGTACCTACAGTCCTGTTTCGTACATACATTTCGGTTTTGTACCTAATGTCCCTTTTTGTACCTACAGTCTCGTTTTGTACCTAATGTCCCTTTTTGTACCTACGGTTCCGTTTGGAAATTACAGTCTCGTTTTGTACCTAAAATCCAGTTTTGTATCGTAGTCCTATTTCCTACCTACAGTCCTATTTTACACTACAATCCGGTGTTGTCCCCACAATCCGGTGTTGTCCCTACAATCCGGTGTTGTACCTACAATCCCGTCGTGTACCTACAGTCCCGTTTTGTACCTAAAGTCTCGTCGTGTACCTACAGTCTGCCTTGTTTCTCTTGTACTTACTGCCCCATGTTGTACCTGTAGCAGAAGCTGTACTTACTTTGAGTGACAGATGAAAAGAGAAACCCGCAGTACTCGCGTCTGGGAGGAACTTTCTGTGACGGAACAAGACAGTTGCATTTTACCAGGTGGCTGTTACTGATATAGTTTACAATAAATCAAAATGAATTGAAGAATGATGTAAATATGTTACTAACAGCTGTGACGAGAATATATACATTAAGAGACACGGAAAGGCAGATGTACAGATGTGTCTTGCAAAAACTAGTAGATAGTGAGTGATCATTAGCTATGATATGGTAATGGACAAGACTGCGACTATCAGTGTAAATGATTGGCCGCCGTAGAGTTTTACCTGCCAGATTTCTCTATTACTGATTTTCTTGTAACTGTTATCTCTTTGCACAGGACATAAAATATCATTAAATACTCACTCTTAACGCTGCCTCAATTTCCTTCTCTGTTTTCTTTCTTGCCCGGAATGGGTATGTTGGCATTGTTTTCCCTGTCTGTTTGGTTCTTGGGGGCTTCTTTTCCTGTGCAGCTATTTGCATCAAATCAGTTAGAGTAGTTTATTATATATATATATATATATATATATATATATATATATATATATATATATATATATATATATATATATATATATATATATATATATATATATATATATATATATATATATATATATATATATATATATATATATATATATATATATATAATTTTAGAGAGAGAGTCTCAAAAATAGTTTACACGTTTTGAAAGTTTATAACTCAATTGTCATAAGAGATAGAGTTACGGATGTCCACATGTAACAGTGTAAGGGGGAATACTGTGGTTAAGTTTAGGTCAGTTAGGCATGGGCAGTTAGAAAAAGAGCAAACGCGGAAAGATACGGAAATGCGCGGAAGGAAGTGTGCACTACGGCCGTTCCAGAAAGTTTGAAGATTAGTTGAAGACACGCTTCCCACTGGAGTTCAGAAGCGTCAGTGAGACAGTGAGACAGTGCAGACAGTCAGACAGTGCAGACAGTGAGACAGTGAAGACCGCACGAGCTCAGGCGGCGGTCAAGAAAAAGTGGACTAGCCATCTTGAAATGAAATAGCTTGCTGATCGAGTTTTGCGAAGTCGATGGTCCGTGGTAGCCACACACCGCAGTAAATTGAAGTGAAGTGAGGACTACTTAATCAGCAGGCGAATATTGTACGAAAAAAACAATGAAATGTACCATAGAGAGATTCGTTCGTCAGAGAAAGGGTACGTGGACATTGATAGTTTAGAAGTTATGTGGGCCAGTGACATTAGGCCAGTGTAGCAGGAAAGGTTTCAGGAAAAGTTACCATTCCCCGGAGTTGTCCAGTTTTCTAATAACCAAGGACATAACCTGAGTCATTGTAGTCGAGTAGTAACGGAAGAAATTCAAGATCCGTTTATCAGTAAGAATATCGGACGTTCCATGGCCATGAACACTAGATGAAATTATCTGATAAAGGGCTCTACAAGATCAAATGTTGAAGGTCGAGATTGTCATTCAATGCAGATATGTACAGTGTAAATAAACTACTGTTTCAACTTAGCCTTGTCATGTAGAGTTGTGTTATTATGGGTCATTGTAACCACTCTGTATGTTTTCATGTCGTCACCCACTACTGAGGTAAAGAACCTGGGTAACAAAAACCTGTACGTATAGTCAACGCAGTATGAACAGGCTGCCACACACATTTAAAATCAATAATTTTCAAAATGTCTACCCCCTGCAGTAATGATGTGTTCACAGCGATGAGTAACCGGCAGGCCTTCTCAGTTGTTACCAATTGAATAGTGCAACAAGCAACTTTTGGTTTGATGACTCAGTTCTTTCAGTGTCCGCCAAATGAGATTTTTTAAAAATTATACTGAATTCTTCTTCTTAGGTCCATTGCCGCCGAATGACATCACGCCTGATGCTATCATGTAGGGCAGCAACAATCTGTCTCCTTTGCTCGGTCGGCAGCCATCCTTCGTGTGCTGTCCCAGTTCTCGTTCATGCTTTGCATCTCTGCTTCTACAGTTTAACCAGATAGTTTTTGGCCGGCCTCTCTTCCGCTTTCCTTTTGAAGTTCATAGCATGGCGATTCTGGAGATGGTGTCAAGATTTTTTCTGAGGATGTGGCAAACCCATTTCCAGCGTCTACCCGCTATGATGATGCACATGTCTTCTTGGTGGATCCCAGTTAGCAGTTCTTAGTTTGTGATAGTGTTCGGTCAGAAAATTCGAAGAATTCTCCGTAAGCAAGTTATTTTGAAAGAGCACAATTTGGACATATCCTTTTCCGTTACTCTCCAGCATTCTGCACCGTGCAGAAATACATAAATGACAGAAATGTACGGTGGCTCCGAGTTAGTAGTTCTTGTGTTCGGCCATAATGTTATATAGAATACAAAACAAGTAATAATCTAATGTCATACTCGTTTGTCATCTAGCACCGTTCCACTTTATCCCTGTAAAATAACAATATTCCATCTCATGTTGTGTGTTAGTTATGAGCACATAGTAACGCACTTGACTCAACTGTCTGTTACCCAGTTATTTTCGAAGTACGAGTAAATATGTAAGACGAAACTAGAGCTAATCTCAAATAGTCAATGATAACTACAAGTCATTGAAAAGTCACTTCCTATTATGAAACTGTTGTTCCTTTACTCCTGTCAAACTACCTTTATGAAACCAACACCACAATAAAAACACTTAACTATCATTTCACTGCATAAAGTGTTATGTTGAATTATTACTCAACGTGAAATCAGGATTGTTCAACACGTGATTTCAAAGCGGGCAACACTTTTTGCTACCTTCTGTAACGTCAGTTTATTGGTATTTTATTTTTATAAATAAATGTTTTAAACAATAAATGAAACGCATGTGTCAAATGGCATCTCTCCTTGGTTTGACATTTGTTTTATATACATCCAGTAGAAACAAGTGAGGATATAAAAATGTAAACATAGGAAGTGTCTATCCAGTCACGTGCGGATATGACGTACCATAAACATTTCTTAGAGCTGACATCCCAATAAAATGTTTACCTGTGGTTGCAGGATGTTTACTATCTTGCTTATAGACGTGGTCTTGTAAGAATTCATTCCCTAGCTGTGATTCTGTTACACCAGACATTTCCTCGAGATAAAAGATTGCAGGCGGCGGCGCCATTGGGGGAGGCCTATCTTTGGAAGCAAACACATTTTCCATTTCTTTATTGCCAGCTTCAGATATTGAGCCATACTCCACTTCTGGGGAAAAAAAATTTAAAATGAAAGATCAAAAGCATCGGTCGTTCAAATCGCTTTGACTTCCCTGGATGTGAGTACCTCACTGGGTTGATTGGTCACGTTAGATGAGTTATTGCTTGGACGTATTGTATGTAAATGTAACCACCAACAAAAACAACAGTATTTATCTGGTACAGAACAGATCTGTGTGGGTGAATGATGAGTAGCTGTTGTGGCTGAGTGCCACTTGTGTTGTTGGCAAATGAGTTTGGGTAAATTCATGTGCAGGTAGTGTGGCCGTTGACAGACAAGCGTGTCTGTTATACCCTACTTCTATTTGGTTGATTGTATAAGCTCGTATCTCTGCCTATGACAGTAGGCTGCTTGTTGTATGGTAAGAACATTCTTTATTTTAGACGACAACGTTACTCCGAACAACAGTTGATAAAATGAGCTACGGTGACAGCAGGCTTCGTATTAAACGTAAAACTTTATTTACATAAGCCATCGTATAATAAACCAAATGCTGGCTCTTGACAACATCTGCAAACAATATACCCAATCTTCTACCTGAGGTTGGTAGACTTGTACAACAAGATCAGTGTCACTCTATCTCGCTCTCTCGCTGCTTCAGCTATTATAACTGTCTCTAATGGCTATGAGGGACCACACTTTGAGAACCACTGTTGTCATAATTTGATCTGCCATCTATCTCTTCATATGTAAACAATCATCTCTCTTATGCTCTGACATATTCTTATGTTTCTGCCATGGTGTATCTTAATGAAACTGGCCTAACCGCCAGGGGTGTACATTTACCAAGTCTATCTTCTAAGCTCAAGACTATCGGCTGTATACTGTTCTTCTCATTTACCTAAACGTTCATCGACAGGATTTGTGTAAACTCTACATACCTCGAATACACTCATTTCTCTCACCTGGAAACACTGACACCTTGTCCTCGGAACAAATGAACACTGTCATATACAAACGTGGCAAATATCGAGATAGACGTCTGGATGATAGTTCAGCTTTTTTTGCCACCGCAGAAGCAACCAATATACATTGGCTTATCACCCGATGGAACTTCTACTCGCTACCACATCTAGAAGCCAACTCTATCACATCTCGGAGCAAAATGATGTAATCTAAAACGTCGATTTTCAACGATGACTATTTTCGAACACTCCAGACCACTTTGTCTGACAAACAACTCACCACTGCATTCAAATCACGTGAATTACGATCACCTAGCCCATCTCACGACCCCAAACAAATGCATATGCCCTGAAAACAAAGAAAGGATGTAAGACGTATTTTGTCCCCCATTTACATAATATGTATTCCTTCCCTTGGACTATAAATTTAAAACTTAGCTAATATCATTCATACGAGGGGCGTTCAGAAAGTAATGCACCACATCGTTTTTCTCAGGAGCTGTTTATTCAAAAAGCATGAAATTTATACACAATATACATGGATATGTCTCATAAACGTCGGTATTATTCAATATAATCCTTTATGCCAGCGCGAAACAAGTGCATGTATTTCTAGCCCGTACCAGATTTTGTCTTGATCATGTAGCCATTTCTTCTCTGCATGAATCACTCCTTCATCATCTTCAAACCTTGTCCCACGGAGTGCATCTTTAAGTGGACCAAATAGATGAAAATCAGAGGGTGCCAAATCGGGACTATAGGGTGGATGGTGTAGTACAGTCCAACCCAATTTTGTGATTGCTTCCCCTGTTGCCAGACTTGTGTTCGTCATTAGTCCCGGTGAGGTGTGATACTTTACATCTGCACCGGTCAGTATCCAGACATCTGTCTGGAAATCCCAAACTGACACGGCGCTCACTTGGGCCATGGTCAGCTGTAGTGTGAAAACTGCCCTGAAATGGAGTCAGGCTGTCTGGGATTTGAAACTGACACGCGTACATCGTGGTCAGTAGGTGACAGTTACGACACGCGTTAAGCGGACGTAAATGTTGGGAGTAGGGGAGATAATTTCGCTTGGCGAAGTAAGTTTGGGCCCTGTGTCTGATTTTAAGATATTGGCCAAGTTTGAAACTTTAATTTCATTCTCGCTCATAGACTCCACAGTAGATAGGTCGCTCGAAAACAGAATAGCTGTTAGCGAAGATCTCAGTTTGTTTCGGCAATTTGTCGAACTTCTAGACTTCCAGAAATATTTTCAGCATTTTTATTCTTAAGTTGTGCGACTACCTGTAATTCTGTGGTTGAGGTAATTAATATGATAGATATATAGATTTTGTGAGTGTTAAAGTGTTAAATCGCTTAATTCATTTTAATCTATTTCTTTAGCGCAGGAGAGAAATAAAGTGGTAGGCTATTATATGTTCTAGGGAAGCATTCAGTGGAAAGCAGAATAAAATTAAAATTTCTAGCTTATAACGGCAATTGTAGCTATTTATAAATTTAATTTAACTGCTAATACTCAGTCGAGTGTATTTTTCTAAACTAACGTATAAACTCTAGAATCCAGCCTCATGAATGGTGACGGAATACGCACGTGTTCTTAATTTATGAGGATTGCTGATTTTTAAATATAACTTACGTCACGGGAAGTTTAAATGATAAGCAAAGCTCTCTGCTTGCAAGTTTAAATGTAAGTTAAAACCAGTACAGATTCTGTTTATTATATTATATGTGTTATTTTTCCTCCACACAGTGAAAGTTTTGGGGTGACCCTAACTTTACCAGCACCTAGTAGTAGTTTCCATACTTGTGAAGAAATAGACAGTCCTTATTTTGAACCACGTGGGTTTTCTCAAGTAACACTGATCTGACGGTGCAAGTTAGACAGAAATACTAATATCCCTATAACGGGTCTTCAAAGACTGTAATGATAAATACTGGACCTTGGAGCCAGCACTTAATTTCTTCTAGAAACTCTATATAATTTGCTGCCTGGTGGCGTGAATATTAACAATCATTTCCCGACTAGATTATATCTTGTGGACAAATCTGTGGTGTGACTAAAGTGAATCCTATACTGAGGGAAGGCACCGACCTGACATTCATCATTTTTTTGAAACCTACGCTATTGACACTGTGCTCTGCTAACTCCCGCGCCTGGAATAATTGTTAGGTGACTTAATCAGACATTTGAACAAATTTGTATACCCAAGTAGTCGTTCCCGGAGACTCCAAGTTAAATACGTCTTTTGGAACTGGGGACTTCTTGGCAGAAGACTGCATTTTTTGAGTCTGTGTGAAAATCTAAAATCAAGGTGTTCCAAGAGGCAGCAAGTAAAGTCGTGAGTACAAGAATGAGAAGCCATGGCGGAATGAATGAGTGTACGCTGGTCTGAATGATATTTTCACTATTATATCTTTGACACCCTGTTGCTGTCCTAATTTTTTTTTCCAATCTGCATAATTTGTTGCTAAGGCTAGAGTTCTTGTGTTTTTGTCTTAGGTTAAATCAGATTTTTTTCAAACTCTGTGCATATAATTACGAGATAAAACAAAGAAAAAACTCTTAGACTCAAACCCTATGTATCTGTGACTCGGGCGCCATCATCTGTTCTCTTAACGGGGCCGGGCTAAACCTAGAGTTAACACTATAACGGGGCTATCATCCTTGCAACATTTCCTTGTTTTTTTATGACTATGTGTATATGTATTTTCCTTGATGTACTTTCTTTGATGTTGTGAGCCGATTTTTTCCTGATAATAAAATCGCTCTTGAACTTAATAATCGTGTTTGGTCAGCTCGTTCTAGAATATATATATCATTGTTATAGTTTTTCCCACGTCTGTGTGTTTACCTGTCGTCACGTGTATGTGCGTGCCTGTGAGTGATAGAAATATACGTAATATGTATATTGGTGTAGTCTGTCTGACGCTGTAACAACTGTTGTAGAAGATAGGTGAGAGAGAGAAGAATTCTTTTCGCTTTCAGAGACAGCCACTATATCAAATCTATCATCTCACGTGTGTGGAAATTCTATTACCTTTCACTAACTCTCACTGAGTCTATCACCCATTCAAACCTATTCAGAAGGGACCAAACCTAGTCTTAATTCTCCTATCGGAAATCTACGACAAATGAGGGCTCGTTTCCGGTCTTTGAACTTAGAATAGGAAGACGAGTACGACAAACGTGGACTCGTCTATCCGGATTTTGAACTTAAGATTCTGTATTCTGGTATAGAGTAAGAGTGTGATGTCTTGTGAGTTGTTATATCTTTAAAAAAAATTACCCCCTAGACTAGCGATCTGTTTACGGGCGTGCTGACCACACAAACTAATAAGTTTTTTTTTCCCACAGCATCTTTGAATAATATACATTTTGGTTACAGGTTGATTTTGTCGGGATATATGTTAACTGCTGATTGTAATACTAAATGCTGGTAAAGTGGTGAGTGTATAACATTCACTGGGTACTGAGGCAGAACGGCGTTTGAACTAAGTTAAGGAGTGTGTTTCGGACTTTTTGTCCAGATTAATTCCCTCCCTTACCCGATCTGACTTCAGGGGCGAACTTATAGTGGATTTTTAAAAAATTAAGGGATTATTTTTCTCTTTAATGTTTGCAATATTCTTTTGCTTTTC
This sequence comes from Oreohelix idahoensis, assembly GCA_024509875.1. Lineage (NCBI taxonomy): Eukaryota > Metazoa > Mollusca > Gastropoda > Stylommatophora > Oreohelicidae > Oreohelix > Oreohelix idahoensis. The sequence goes on along the minus strand of JAMPIV010020065.1, from coordinate 28,141 downwards.
CACTGTAGCAACTTATTTTTCAGTTGTAATCTTAACTACCATTTATTTGGCGTAGTCGTGTTTTGCATTCAGTGCTTTATTGCCGATAATAGCAGCGATAGTTAGATTTTATTTTGGAGGAGGTATCCCAGGGTTAAATATATCATCTTTTGATTTTTGGTAATTTTTTTTCTCGTAAGTGGTAGGAACCAGTGTATCCTTTTTCCTATTTTCTTTCTCCAATAGTCTCAGTCACTGACCTAATATGGCCGAGAGAGCAAAGCTTAGACAGCTTCTCAGGGACGAAGCGAGACAAGAAGGTTTGGACGGAGACGAAGCGAAAGCTTTTGTCAGGGACGAACTTGAGAGATATGATGCGGAGAGGAAAGAAGAAGCAGACCGTCTATTACAGCAGAAGAAAATGGACGAGGAAATGGAAATTCGCAGGATGCAGCATGAGGAAAGAGAGAAGGAGAAGCAGAGACAGCACGAGAAGGAGAGGGAGGAGAGACAGCACGAGAAGGAGAGGGAGGAGAGACAGCAGGAGAAGGAGAGGGAACAGAGACAGCATGAGTTGGCTCTTAAAGCTCTAGAGTTCCAAAGTCGTGGGGCTGCCTCTACCTCCAGCAATGGAGAGTCTTCTCCTCATTCTTCCTTAACTGACCCTGCTAACACTCAATCTCTTCAACTAAATGCTATGTCTTTCACTCTTGAATCTTTTCCTTGTCCAAATGAGAAGATTGACACATGGTTAGAAAAATTTGAGAAAATTGCAACTCTGTACGGGTTAGAGAGGTCGCGTTGGAATATGAAACTTTCCCAGGCCCTAAAAGGTTCTGCTTATGATGTTTATTCTAAGCTGGAAAGTAGCCAACAAGACGACTACGATGTGTTGAAGAAAGCGTTACTGGAGCGCTTTGAAATGAACGCTCGCAAGTTTTTGCAACTGTTTCGCAACAGCCGGAAAGAGAATTCTGAAACTTTTCACCAGTTCTCATCTCGTCTTAAGGGATATCTAACAAAGTGCCTTGAGCTTTCGCAGCTCCCCTCTACCTATGAAGGTCTTGAGGAACTTGTTCTAACTGAACAAATAAAGAACACTTTGTCTGCTGATACCCGGAGATTTCTCGCTGAGCAGGGGGCAGAAAAACTTGAAGACATTTTGGAAAAGTCTGAGCGTTATCACAATGCGCTGGCTGAACTACCGGCCACAAAGCGGAAACCGACAGAGGAGCATTTTCGAAAACATAACCTAGAGCAATCTTCTCAGGCTTCTAACCAAAACAACCACAGAGAAACTGGACCTCAAAACCCCCCTCCTGAAAAATCCAAGTTCTACAAGAACAAGTACCCCAACCACCCCAAACAGTCTGATCAACCCGACCGCCCTACATGGCAGCGTAGCCAGAAAGGACAAGGTGGCAAAGGGAGAACCCCTGAGCACGGGACATATGATCAGACCGAGCACACCGAGCCGAAACGCATCGGATGCTTATTGACAGTCTCGCAAGGCGGAATTGTTGACAGTGATTCCAAACCTGTTGGGGATAGACCCTCAACGCGAGGTACTGTTACTTTGAACGGTTCTCAAACTTCTTGCTTATTTGACACGGGGCTTTCTTACGATTGCATTGTTGCCAGAAACCTGGTCAAACCCGGTCAAGAGACAGCAGAGACCGTCCAACTTTGTGGAGTTCGTAAGAGTGATGCACCTACAGCGCTTCCCATCGCATTGGTGGAGATACACTCTGACTTTGTCAGAGGTGTGATCAAAGCGGCTGTTATGGATGATCCCATCTACCCAGTCATACTTGGCGGGAGATACGTGTGTATTGGGAAACCGGAAGAGCCGATTGTGGCAGCAGTAACTACAAGAGGGCAAACCAAGAAGGAACGGGAGCCTGCGCCAAATTTGTTACCTATGGAACTTAAAGAAGCGCAATACAAGGACCCTACTTTGGCACCCTGCTTTAGGAAACTGCCCATGGCTAAGGAACCCAAACAGCACGGGGACATTTTTTTCTGAGGATGGCGTACTTTATCGGAGAACGGGCAAGCCTGACCAAGGTTACAACCAGCTCCTAGTACCGAAACAGTACAGAAGCCAAATCCTAGAAATGGGGCACTCTCTTCCCTTCAGCGGACATATGGGACAGAACGCCACAAACCAACGTATAACCACTCATTATTGGTGGCCAGGAGTAAACACTGATATTATCAGGTACGTCAAATCCTGTGCCCAGTGCCAACGTGTACACCCAAGCAACGGGCACCCCCAGTCCACATGGGTGAAATGCCAATAATGGGAACACCATTCGAACGGGTTGTGATCGACATTTTAGGGCCTTTCGAAAGGACTAAAAGAAGGAACAGGTTCATCCTGACCTTAGTCGATACATGCACTTTATGGGCAGAAGCTATCCCGCTAACATGCGCAGATGCCAAGCATGTCGCAGAAGCCCTCGTGCAGATTTTCACTCGGTTGGGATTCCCTCAGCAAGTGTTGACGGATAATGGATCTCCATACCGAAACCTGTTGATGGATGAGATCGTTAAGATCTTGAGGACCCAACACATCCACACTAAGCCATATACTCCGGCGGGAAATGGGCTCGTGGAACGTGCTAATGGAAACCTCACCATGATGCTAAGTAAGCTGGCACAAGTGAAACCTGAAGATTGGGATCTCTGTATTCCTGCAGCATTATTTGGCTACAGAGAATCTCCTCATACTTCCACAGGATTTCCGCCAGCTACACTCTTATTTGGCAGACCCATTAAGGGCCCGCTTGAAGCCTTACTTCAGTCTCTGACAGACGAGAAGGCGGATGAGACAGTCGTCTCAGCAAGTAAATATGTGTCGGTTTTAAAGGAAAGGTTGAAACTAGGGTGGGACCTAGCAACGACTAACTTTAAGCGAGCTCGCACAAAGCACGCTAACCGATACAGGAAAGTCGCGGAAGAGAGAGAACTGGAAGCAGGAGAGAAAGTTTTGGTGTTACTCCCTACTGAGAACAACCAACTGAAGATCGGATGGCAAGGGCCGTTTACCGTCCTGAAAAAGATTTCTAAGGCTAACTACCAGATCTCTATTGAAGGAAAGGAGAAGGTTTTCCATTTAAATCTCTTAAAGAGATACTTGGAAAAACCAGTGCCAACCTCCGACCATCTCCTGACGATCGCCAAAACTGACGAAGATGATGATAGTGGCAGGGATATTCCACCGCTATCACAGGAAATCTTTCAAAAATGTCAGAAGCGGCGACGCTCTTTCAAGCGCGCATGGGAGACATTCCGGGGGAAGGAAACTTTGAGGAGTGGACTTGAGTAGGAATTGGACAGAGATGGAGGGGGAAGATGAGAGGGAAGAGGACAGACACCCCGAAGCTACGGTTATAGGAAATTAAACTCCATAACGTAGACATGGAGTGCTTCCATATCTTAAAGGGGGGAGGCTCTGTCACGTAGGGTTTATATTCATTTAATTTCCTACATCTTCTTCCTATTCTTTCACCAAATTCTCTCTTTTATTATCTCTGTATTTCATTTTTTCCTGTATATTTTTCATCCATTCGTTTTGCGAATATTATTTTCATATAATTCGCAAACTTTACCTGTTTTCCTTTCTCATAAACTGAGAATCGCGCTAGGACGATATTACGTAGATGTCAGGGCTGCAGGGCGTCAGAAGGCGTGATAAGTCGGTTCGCTGAACATAGGACGTAGCAAATCGTCTACATTCTCACCGAGCGCGCGAGCTTCTTCTCGGCATTAGTCCCGGTGAGGTGTGATACTTTACATCTGCACCGGTCAGTATCCAGACATTTGTCTGGAAAATCCCAAACTGACACGGCGCTCACTTGGGCCATGGTCAGCTGTAGTGTGAAAACTGCCCTGAAATGGAGTCAGGCTGTCTGGGATTTGAAACTGACACGCGTACATCGTGGTCAGTAGGTGACAGTTACGACACGCGTTAAGCGGACGTAAATGTTGGGAGTAGGGGAGATAATTTCGCTTGGCGAAATAAGTTTGGGCCCTTTGTCTGATTTTAAGATATTGGCCAAGTTTGAAACTTTAATTTCATTCTCGCTCATAGACTCCACAGTAGATAGGTCGCTCGAAAAACAGAATAGCTGTTAGCGAAGATCTCAGTTTGTTTCGGCAATTTGTCGAACTTCTAGACTTCCAGAAATATTTTCAGCATTTTTATTCTTAAGTTGTGCGACTACCTGTAATTCTGTGGTTGAGGTAATTAATATGATAGATATATAGATTTTGTGAGTGTTAAAGTGTTAAATCGCTTAATTCATTTTAATCTATTTCTTTAGCGCAGAAGAGAAATAAAGTGGTAGGCTATTATATTTTCTAGGGAAGCATTCAGTGGAAAGCAGAATAAAATTAAAATTTCTAGCTTATAACGGCAATTGTAGCTATTTATAAATTTAATTTAACTGCTAATACTCAGTCGAGTGTATTTTTCTAAACTAACGTATAAACTCTAGAATCCAGCCTCATGAATGGTGACGGAATACGCACGTGTTCTTAATTTATGAGGATTGCTGATTTTTAAATATAACTTACGTCACGGGAAGTTTAAATGATAAGCAAAGCTCTCTGCTTGCAAGTTTAAATGTAAGTTTTAAACCAGTACAGATTCTGTTTATTATATTTTATATGTGTTATTTTTCCTCCACACAGTGAAAGTTTTGGGGTGACCCTAACTTTACCAGCACCTAGTAGTAGTTTCCATACTTGTGAAGAAATAGACAGTCCTTATTTTGAACCACGTGGGTTTTCTCAAGTAACACTGATCTGACGGTGCAAGTTAGACAGAAATACTAATATCCCTATAACGGGTCTTTCAAAGACTGTAATGATAAATACTGGACCTTGGAGCCAGCACTTAATTTCTTCTAGAAACTCTATATAAATTTGCTGCCTGGTGGCGTGAATATTAACAATCATTTCCCGACTAGATTATATCTTGTGGACAAATCTGTGGTGTGACTAAAGTGAATCCTATACTGAGGGAAGGCACCGACCTGACATTCATCATTTTTTTGAAACCTACGCTATTGACACTGTGCTCTGCTAACTCCCGCGCCTGGAATAATTGTTAGGTGACTTAATCAGACATTTGAACAAATTTGTATACCCAAGTAGTCGTTCCCGGAGACTCCAAGTTAAATACGTCTTTTGGAACTGGGGACTTCTTGGCAGAAGACTGCATTTTTTGAGTCTGTGTGAAAATCTAAAATCAAGGTGTTCCAAGAGGCAGCAAGTAAAGTCGTGAGTACAAGAATGAGAAGCCATGGCGGAATGAATGAGTGTACGCTGGTCTGAGTGATATTTTCACTATTATATCTTTGACACCCTGTTGCTGTCCTAATTTTTTTTTCCAATCTGCATAATTTGTTGCTAAGGCTAGAGTTCTTGTGTTTTTGTCTTAGGTTAAATCAGATTTTTTTTCAAACTCTGTGCATATAATTACGAGATAAAACAAAGAAAAAACTCTTAGACTCAAACCCTATGTATCTGTGACTCGGGCGCCATCATCTGTTCTCTTAACGGGGCCGGGCTAAACCTAGAGTTAACACTATAACGGGGCTATCATCCTTGCAACATTTCCTTGTTTTTTTATGACTATGTGTATATGTATTTTCCTTGATGTACTTTCTTTGATGTTGTGAGCCGATTTTTTCCTGATAATAAAATCGCTCTTGAACTTAATAATCGTGTTTGGTCAGCTCGTTCTAGATAATATATATATCATTGTTATAGTTTTTCCCACGTCTTAGTGTTTGCCGGTCGTCACGGGGATGTGCGTGCCTGTGAGTGATAGAAATATACGTAATATGTATATTGGTGTAGTCTGTCTGACGCTGTAACAACTGTTGTAGAAGATAGGTGAGAGAGAGAAGAATTCTTTTCGCTTTCAGAGACAGCCACTATATCAAATCTATCATCTCACGTGTGTGGAAATTCTATTACCTTTCACTAACTCTCACTGAGTCTATCACCCATTCAAACCTATTCAGAAGGGACCAAACCTAGTCTTAATTCTCCTATCGGAAATCTACGACACCAGGTTTCGTCACCTGTAACGAACTTAGCCAAAAAGTTCTCTCCATCAGCATTGAAACGCTCCAACAATTCAGAAGAAATTGCTTTCCTTTGCAATCGGTGGTCATTTGTGAGACTTCGAGGAACCCATCTTGCGCAAACCTTAGAAAATCCAAGAGTTTTTAGAACTGCATTTGCACTACCAATGCTGACTGACAGCTGTAAGGCCAATTGTTGAGGAGTGATTCGCCTATCAGTAAGAATAATGCCCTCAGCGCATTTCAACATTTCTGCGTTGGTGGCTGTGGCAGGACGTCCACAGCGCGGCTGATCAAGCAGCTCCGTATCTCCACTTCCTGATTCTTTGATTCTCTAAACCCAGCGACTGCAAAACTTCCATACACATCACATAGGCGCTTGTGAATGTTCACAACAGTTTCCTTCTCTGCAAAAAGAAATTCTATCACAATTCGCTGCTTATAACGCAAGTTGCTAACACGCTCCATTTCAACGGTTTAGGGCAGCCGTATTATTTGGCCGGTTGCGGTGCAATTTGATGCACACAATTGGCACATGCCATATTTGAAGTGTGCAAAATTACATGCTTCTATCTTCATTATTAGCTGAGAAAAACGATGTGGTGCATTACTTTCTGAACGCCCCTCGTACAAATTAATTTCATGAAAATAAATATAACCGAATTTTCCCTCTTAACCACCCTAACGGTGACAGTACCTTGTCTGATTGCTGTTCGAGCTGTAGTGAGTTTTGAATAGATGTTTTACGTGAGTGATAAGTGCAGATGTGATGAAAGGGAAATGATCTTGGGAAATACGTGTTGAGTAGAGTTAATTTTGGGTTAGAGTACTTGCTTACAGATTGGTATGGATTTGTTTAAAGATATCTCCTCTTGGTTTCGTGGAAGACAGTATGTCAGATAGCAGGTGAACTCTGGTCATAATGAACTGTTTCTGTACTGGTTTTAAGTGATGTGTGAATAGCTCTCGCGGCTAGTGTCCGCAGGGATTTTTGAGAGCAGTGTTAAGAGAACAGTAGATTCTCGTGACTGTGTGAACGGGGTGTGTTCCCGTGGGTTCAGTGTATGCAGGGTTTTTGACTGAGGTGGTCAGCCTTAAGGTGTTTTTTGGATAATGGATGCCTGCGCAGGGCTATAGAGATTTTGTAGGCCTGGATTATCTATAACCTCTAAAAAGATCATTCTATGAAACCAATGTGAAAATTAAGTTTTAAATGGATAATTGAACGAAAAATAAAGATTAAAAAATCCTTGACAATATATATTTACAATTAGTTTTTAACCTTGGACTCGAAGCCGTGCTAGTAAAATCGACGGAGACGTGAAACAATATTAGAGAGGAGAGGTTACAAACTTTTTACTGTTCACTTATTGTTGGGCATTTTAATGTATTTCCTTTCATTAACGGCCCTAGCAACATACTCACATACGGCTAGAATAAATAAGCTCATACAGAAATCTTTATATATCATAGTGATACAAGAGAGGACAAAACTAAATTTCTTTCTTATAAAAGAATTACGTTAGATCATTATATTATAATAGTAACAATAACTATTTCACACATACTACACATGATCACCACAGCCGAAGTTAAAACCACAAACATACTAGACAACTTGATGGTGACCCACATGGCTGCTACAGCTATAAGTGTGGGACACAAACAACACAAATTCCAGTCCAACAACTTTATAACACACTGTGGTAACTCTTATCATAAATGAATCCATGCGCTCTATCCAGTTATTCAAAATTGACTCCCAGTCCATAACCCCACTACCTTCAACGTGAAAACTCCCACCACGACCCACACCCGCCAACAGCCCTCCCACATCCGTCTATACACTCATTCTTTTGAAATTGTGAAAAGCCACATTTTACCCCTCCGAGCAAACAACCGATTAACAGTATTATCGCTCTCAGTCTTATGTTAACAAGCTCGAACATAGCCAAAACTCAACATAACAAAGACGGAACTTTCAATTAAATAATGTCTTATTGTCAGCACACCAAATCACCACCAACAATAGGCAATACTTATTAAAGATCTGACATTCAACCGGTGAAAGCCCATCATTATTAACAAACCATGTACTTAGAAACAGACGAAGTGGATTTAAAGAAAACTAGTCTTAAAAATGTTAATTTTTCAAATTTACTGAGTAGCCATTTCTCCCATAGCATGGATCCAATCTGCCTACGTGTCTTTTGAGTTCCTAATATTCGGCGATCGGATTGTATCTATCCCCATTTGTCTTATCGGTGGGATTTTTTTTACCGAAAACGGCTTTCATTTCGAGTCGACCCCCAGCCCCTTTCATGAACTGGGTAAAACATGCATTTGACAACTACTTTGGAAGATTCTCGTGCTTATATAGTGTCGGCGAGTCAAATGCTTTGACGCTCAGCTGTCTATATGTCCTAAGTGTACCGATCACTGATTTTTAAATAATTCTAAACATGTATCCCCTGACTTAGGTTCATAACACAATGGGACGTCGTTTTGGCTAACCCATTGGCTACCCCCACCCCCCACACACCGTCCATAAACGTGAAAAGAGTTTTTCGTTCAAAAGTTCTCCTGTTTTAAAGATGTACTTGCTTTTTAAAAGCAATCGTCAAGTGGTAAGAAACCCATAAAAAAAGTGCTAGATAATTACCTTACATTCATTTATTTTCGGAGCTACATAATGACATTAATGATGATTTTTCTCCTTGCAATTGAAGTTGACATATTCGATTTTAAACAAACTCTTTAGTTTACATTTTCCACCATGAGCTGTAAGTGGATTATTAGGAAACAGGAAAATCGACCGGAAGAGATAACAATTCCCATATATACCGTACTTGCATCGCCAAATTCAAAAGACTTGAAACCTGAGAACAGAAATACCCCCCTAATTTTTCAAGTATAGAACTTCAACCCAAATCTCAATTGGTTTTAAATTAGAACTTTCTGGGTGTCCGAATGCTGGTTTTATCATATAAAAATGTCCTTCATCACATGCACAATTTACGGCGTTTCTATCTCCCACTTTTCACTGTGGGTTACCATTAATTAGTAAAATTGTTTACTACCTGATGTGATTTATACTAAGTATTTGGCCACTAAACATGACGAAAGAACCAACGTTACGTACCCCTCATCATTAGGTGCCATGGTCCCCACAGGTGCCCCTAGGCTATAATTCCAAATCTCCACCCCCCCCCACTCAACTGAGTTTTTTTTCTGGCATGTAGGCCAGTGAGTTCATGTTTGTGGGATCCTTCCTTCAGTGTCACCGCAAATTCAGATCTTTTAGTATTTTCTCGCCTTCATATTTTTTCCTCTCTTATCATCTGATTTTCTCGTTACTGAGACAATATAAAAAAAAACAAAATGATTTCCCACTGCTTAACCCAATTGGCGATGACTTGTCACATTTTTTCCCCCGCCCACCTTCACAGGTTTAGATGTACTGGCCGTCCAAGTTGGTTGATTCGTGTCCTTTCTAAAGAAACCCAAATTGAATGGCTTCAGTTAAGCTTTCCATTTGAAATCCACTGTCTATTTACTTTGCCATCCCCTAAAAAAGTACTGCCAGTGTAAATAGCAGGAACCATTCTCAACTTCATTGTAAAATTTACCCCTATGTACAGTACAGTAAACTCACAAATAATTGGTTTCTCATTTGTTGATTGAATTTTTGCCTACAATATTCAGAACTTACTCAGAAACATCTTTCTTATCTGACGTTAAACAAAACCCCAAACCGCCATCCCGAATTCATTATTTACTCTTCAGTCTCCCACAGAACGTAATAGTCTTCAAACAAAAACGCATGCCACGTCTTTCTACGGCATGTCCCCAAACTCAAGGTAATTTCCATGTCTTTCCGATCGCATGTCCCCAACTCAAGGTCTTTCCTCATGTCTTTCCAATCCGGCAGGTCACCCAACTCTAGGTCTTTCCTCCACGTCTTCACCCATCGCATGACACCAACAAAGGATCTCTTACCCCATGTCTTCCTCATCGTAACGTAACCAAACCTACAAGGCAACTTTCCACGTCTACCTATCGCATGTCCTAAACTCCAAGGTCCTTTCCACGGTCTTCCTATCGCCAACGGTCACCAACCCAAGATCTGTCCCTCTATGGTCTTCCTATCGCAATCACCAACTCAAGGTCTTTCCACAACCATTTCCTATCCCGCAGGTCACCAAACTCAAGATCTGTCCATGTCTTTCCTATCGCAGTGTACCACCAATCTCAAGGTAGCTTTCCACGTGTTCCTAAGATCGCAGGTGTCACCAACGTCAAAAAATCTGTCCATGTCTTCCTATTCGCAGGTCACCAACTCAAGGAAGCTGTCCATGTCTTTTCATTGTCATTTTGATTATGTCCCCGCGCTCCCTCCTCATATGCTTTTCTTGTCTACCTATACCTGTCAAACCCTGAGAATTTTAGAGCAGTACGTGACAACAGAGTTTCCCAGTGTGTGTCCACATACCATTTCCACTGAAACCAAGCCACTCGTTTCCTGACGTTAAAATGGTGTCCAGGTATTAATATATTTCTTCGCGTGTTTTTCACGTTTATACAATGTACATGTACACTTAGCAAACCCATTTCCATTTTAGTGGCTAAAGTGGCTTGCTTCTTTGAGGCAAAAGTTACCAGAATTGCGGTGTGGTAGTGTTCAACGCTCCAGTAGCTACCCGGATGAAAAATCTGTACCATTGACTCTTGTGAATAATGTGCAAGGATAGGGCAAACAATGAATGAAACCGGATACACACACCAAAAAAGGTGAGACCGACTAAATGGAAATCCTCTCAAACACTGCTCTATTCCCAATAACAGGTATCTGCAAGTGGAACATACCTTACGACAATAGAAACTCCATACTAATGCATTCGCTGGAAGATGAATGTGTACAACTTTTTTTTTTCAGAGGGCCGAGGAACAAATTGGCGCACAGCAAACCCGTTTTAACATTCCTTCCCCTCATTATTCCATCCCTCAAAGCTGTAACCACCACTCTCATTTGTACATTTTCTCCTATCAATACTCTTAAAGTAACAACATTGAGCAGGGGTTGGACAACTAGGCCACCTTTTGGAGACCGCAGAAACCAAAAATGTAGAAAATTTAATTACAAACCAACCAAATTTATCTGAACGCCCCAACTTACATCTACCCTTAATAAACAAGTTGACTTACAATTAAATGTTTAAAATATGATTATAACCATTGTCACAGCTCCACAAAAAACTACCGATCCCCTCTTCACTAAATTGAATGTCACCACTGGATAATTTCGCTTACCTAAGATAAAACCCCAACCCCCACACAACTCCGTTGTGGTAGAACCAAATATAAACATAATCATTGTTTCAACGTTGCTAAATTACTCCACCCATTGTTGTTGTTGTTGTTGTTTTGTTGTTGAACTAGGGCTGCTGAGCTTCTTGCTCTTTAGCAGCTAATACCAAACTTGATATTATCTACACTGTAGATTTAGACTTTTCCTGTGGCTTTTCTGCCATCCCGAAGCGTGTTGAGTTGAAGTCATGAGCTCCAGTTTGCATTTAAAGGATCGTCACATCTGGTCCCAAGCTAAGATTAAGAAGTAATTGACATCCAAGGGGGCTCTACAACTTTGCAGAGCTAAAATACTGTACTCTGGTTCCTCTAACGAAACCAAACCACCCCAGTTCCCATTTCCATATGTTTCTTGGTGTCCTCTACATCTCTTATCTGGGGGATTATGGAACAAAGAATGTCCGGTAATGCTATTAACAGGTTTCCTTATTAATATCACATCCAACGCCTCCTCTTCCATTAGGTATTTGTCTGGTTCTGTCCATAATTTCCAGGTTAGGGATTTTGTCATATCACTTTCGAGTCATATGTTTGTAAAGGTGGAGGTACACCCATAGCGGATACTGCCGTAAGAGAGAGAAGTTAAGAGATTTCACTATACTAGTTTCAGCTTTATCAGATGGCGGTGCCTAGTTCCATTTCTAACTGCCTTTACCTCTTAACTCGAGAACAGAGTCAGGTGCCCATTTCCAGCTTGGTAGTATGAAGTGTGACCCTACCAGATCTCGAACCCGGAACACGGTAATTTTGCTGCGACAGGCAAGCGCTCTAACAATTCTGCCAATCGGACACTCTCGCATGTTCTAAAGCAGCATTTTCATGCCTGTTCAAATCTCTGGCTTGTGTGTGGATTGATGCATAACAGAATAAATGGTCCCTACAACTTTATTGAGAGTTCTATTTCTGCATATGTGCTGCTGGGTATCTCACAAGCAACGCTCTACCTCAGCTGCAGGACAGGCAGTCAAATGTCAAATTCCAACAAGATGGAGCATCGCTCCGTTGGGCAATTAACGTTCGTGAAACTGGATCAAATATTTCCAAATCGATGGATTGGCCAGGGCGGAAAAATCCCATGTCGCTCTGGATCATCAGACATTACTCGATTACTTTTTTCGTCCGCCCCCCCCCCCCCCCCCCATTAAAAAAAATTATAGCTGAGAATGTTTTACGTAAAAATTTTGAGTTTTACACAACGACGGTCAACAGATCTCAATAATTTGTGTGAACGTAATGAGAATGCACTTGTGACAGTTACCCATAAAACGTTTGGCGTGAGTGCCAATATCGCATTGATATTTTAATCTCCACGACGGACGACGGGAGCAATTGTGGAAGGTTTACAACTAAAATACTGAAACATGATATATTACTCTCGGTCTGTGTACTTCTTCTTCTTCTTCTTCTTCGTACACTCTCAGACGTCCACTTGAATGTTCTCAAAGAAAGCAGCAGTCAGTTTGAGGCTATTTGAATCCCCGTAAAGCTTTTTTCCATACGAAAGGAGCTACAGTCCGGGAGCTGGCGTCGGCATGCACACTTTCTCTGTACCACATATAAGGGGCAACATCTTTGAAGCAGATGTTCATCAGTCATTTTATCAGTACCACAGTTACCTGATCGGTAGTTTTTCTATCTTTAGCCTAGTGTTGAATAGATGGTATCTCAATCTGTTTGTGGCCAGTGCGGAGTCTGAAGATTACCTACTTGTTCTCATCTGTGGAGCTGGTAGTAAGTATCAAACATTTTTTCATATGTATGATCATTTTTTTGACTGAAGTGTGTATTATGTTTTCTATGGTCAAAGGGACATAATCCGAGTTATCGAGACTACAATTTGTTAGGAGTTGCCTTCTCTTGTATAGAGACACGTTCGGTCTATAATTTCTTGAACGAAGCGTGACCACATCTCCTTATTTGGTAGTATCAGTCAACTATGGTAGATGTCTGAAACCTTTCTTAACGCTTCTTTTCATGACCATAAAAGGCGCGACTGTGTAAGACTTTTATCTCGAATGTTCTTCGAATCGTCTTATTGTGAACGGCAACTCAGAGATTGTCGTTCTGCGCATGTCAAAAACCGGGAGTTCGTTCTGTGTGTTCCGCCCAGTTGGGGCAGTTTAGAAATGGTTTAAGAAGCGAGCAGACGCAACTGCGTCTTGTGATTCTCTGAGGGAAATACAGTGTCTTAGTGAGTTAGTTAGCTAACTAGACTATTTCCCAGTATTATGCAGCCTGCCTGGAGGCATATGTTCATGGTTGATTTTCCGAAATAAGGTAATTCCTCTTGTATCGAACTTTATGCTATCGTCTAGAGGTTCGTCATTTTGTCGCCTATTTGCTCGCCTGTGTGATGCAAAATGGAGAGGTACTTTGACTAGGATTAAGTCACCGGTATCTGTATACCTGAACTAGTTAAATATATATGGGTCGCTCTAGACCAACAAGACTGTTGTCTGTGTTCCAGGATTCGTTATATCAGAGATCACGTCCAAGTCAGATGGTTAGACTTAGGAACATTATAAAGGTCGAGCTGACCTGTAGCCCATGTATGCTATTCACGTGCAGACAGTGAACGGACTTATTGTATACAACTGATCTGCTAGCATCAGAATGGGAGCATTTATTATTGTTTATGAACATTGAAGATCTGTAGCTGACACTGTTGCAGAAGTTATAGAAATTATTATTATTTATACAGCTTCACGAACTAGCACTCGATGATTGATGAATTTCTGAATCTATTGAACTGTGATGTCTTATGACGCATATATACAACAGCTATCATTGCTGACTACAGAAATTGTTTTCAATGTGCCATATCATCTTGCTGAACTCGTTAACCATGTTGATGTCATAAGTATCATGACTGTTTTGTGGCGTGCAATAAATGAAAGAAACTTATACAACGAAGTTACCCTTTCTATGACTCTACACGTCATGTTGCCTGTGTGATAACCCATTGAACTGTTCCACTACCACATACACAGCAACATCCTAAATCAGAGAAGACACCTACATCTTACACTTTAACACCAGGTGTCGATAAGGGTGGCAAGTTACCACTTCAGCACAAATCCACCCTTATCATTTTTGGTGGCCAGAGCTGGTTCTATCATCTGATATTTTGGCGCACCCTTATCATTTTTGGTGGCCATAGGTTGGTTCACTCTGATTCCAGCTATCAAGGGGGTCAGCAAACCCAGACATCATCATCATCATACTAGATACAACTACAGCATCAACTACCACCTTACAAGAAATTTTATTGAAAGTATCCGGATTTTCTGACAGTTGCTGATTTTGAAACTACCCGGCGCTGCTCGGCAATATTGAAATTTATGTAAAATTAGAAGGACAAGTACCGAGCGAATGGATTTCCTGATGCTGTAGTGGAAATTGACAAGGACAAGTTTCCGGAATGTTTCATTTAAGGGTTCAGTTCAAGTGGAGGTGAAAGTGCCCCCTAAACAAAATGATAAAAATTCCCTGATCTTTAGGGGTGGCAAATTTTTCATGATTAACATTGGGGGTGAATTCAATTTAAGTAATATTATTCAGAAGGTGGAAGGGGGGGAGTGTTGAAATTTTAAATTCCAGCCCTGATGCAATTGGGGAAGGTCACTACCACCAACTGTTTTGTGTTGTGGGGGGAATGGAAAACTTATAAGACAAACTTCATTAGGGTAATCTATGTGGCTGTTTTAATTTCACATGTTGCAGTATTGCCATATGATGGTGAACTCCTGTCTTGATACTCTTATACCTTTGTTTATGGACTGGGGGTCAGTAATGTTGACATTTAATCAACCATTGTCATAACATTTTTATTACCAGATTTTTATAGAATTACCCTTATTCATTTTTTGATTAAGGCCAAGTTGGTTCTATCATCTGATAAGTATTTTAGGCGCACCATAAACATTTTTTTGGTAGTTTTTAGGTTAAGGGTTCACTTGATTTTTTAGTTATCAAGGGGGTCAGCAAACATTTGACATAATCATATACTAGAAATACAACTATACCTGCATCAACTACCACCTTACAAGAAATTTTATTGAAAGTATCCGGATTTTCTTACAGTTGCTGATTTTGAAAATACTCCCGGCGCTGTTTTCGGAATACATTGGGTTTAGAATTTTATGTAAAAATTAGAAAAGTGACAAGTACCGTAGCAATGGTTTTTACCTGGGGGGTGAAAAGGTTGGGGTTTGGTTCAAGTGAAGTAAAGAAATAAACGTGTTTGTAGGGGTACTGTAGGGGTTCAGAAGGTCAAGTGCCGGTTAAATCAATCATTTAGAAGATTCAGAATTTCAAGTGCCGTAACAACACTGTTGCAGTATTAGAAGCTCAATTTTCCTTCGTCATGGCTGTTTATGGGAGCAGAAGTTAATCAACGTTGGATCATTATCCTCAGAATGCTGATTACATCCTGTTCTGCACCGTGCTGACGCTGGATTTATAGAAGTTAAGTGGCCTGTTTTGTTTGTGAACTGTGCCCTTATGTTCTAACTGAGCCTTCTGTACTTTCACACTTTCTCCTCTTGTTTTTCATGATACATGTTTTATATGTTTATATGTTATTATTTTTTTTGTATATTTATATGTTTATATTTTTCAGCGGGGGTTTTTCTCGGTTGGGGTGGGCGGAGTCTTGCAGTAGAAGATACCACGTCACAGAGGTTCTACTGTTAGCGTTTTCGTTAGGGACTGTGCGAATTTCCTACAGTGAAATTTGCTAGCGACAATCGTTGCTATATCTGTTTAGTTGTGACGAGTTGTGCTTTATTTTTGTTTCTTGTATATATATATTTGTTTTCTTTTTTCTTTTCTCTCTTTCTTTGTGTTTTTAGTTGCGATTTCGATTGTTTGTATTTGTAGGTCTCCCCTTTGCTATTATTCAGTTCTTTACGTATATTTTTGTGTATACACTGTAGCGTCATTTGTTAGTCATATCTTCGCATATTTCTTTTTAGTTTTGCTGTTTGTGTATTTGACTTATGCGAATGTTTTTGTATTGTTTGATCTTTGTTGATTGTTTACATTGACTCTGATCTTTGTTATTGTTTACATTGACTCTGATCTTTGTTATTGTTTACATTGACTCTGATCTTTGTTGTTGTTTACATTGACTTTGATCTTTGTTATTGTTTACATTGTTGATGACCTTTGTTATTGTTTACATTGTCTTGTTATTGTTTACATAGTTCTTGCATAGTTAGCTTTCACTATTGTTGATATATGCTCATGCACTATTGGTCTATAGTGCACTTATCATAACAAACTGGTGTTTTTTGCTTATGCACTATTGTAGTGCAGTTATGATAAATAACTGATGATTATGCACTGATTTGGGTAGTGCACTGTTAATTAAGAGGTGACTTGTGATATTATTATACATTTGATAATACAAGTTGGTGTCAACTCCTGTTTCCCACAGAGATTGGGTTCAACATAGAGATTATACAAGCACTTTATTAAGTCTTGTTGCTATTTAACATTGAAATAAGATAATTAATTATTTCAGGTTCTGTACTCACATTTTGGACATCATGTCTACATTTGAGTACTTTATTGAGCAGGGTAAAGCCCTTGGGAAGACAGGTGATAAATTAGAAGAATTTGCGACTGTTCAATATGCCAAGGCATTGAAGTCGGAAGAAAAGAAAATGAAAGAACAAACTGAACAAAAGAGAATAGAGGCTGAAATAGAACAAAAGAAACTGCAGATGCAGGTGGAGGAAAAAAGATTTCAAATGGAAATGGAAAAACAAAAAAGAGAAGCAGAATCTCAAAAAGAGGCTTCAGGCTGAAGCTGAAAATAAGAGACTTGAAAAAGAAGCTGAAAATAAGAGACTTGAAAAAGAAGCTGAAAATAAGAGACTTGAAAAAGAAGCTGAAAATAAGAGACTTGAAAAAGAAGCTGAAAATAAGAGACTTGAAATAGAGGCTGAAGGAAAAAAGTTACAGGCCCAGGCTGAAGAAAGAAAGTTACAGGCTGAGGCTGAAGAAAGAAGGTTACAAAGAGAGGCTGATGAGAGAAAAGCAAAAATGGAACATGATGAAAAAAAGTCTTAGCTTTAGAGTTAGAGAAGTTAAAGTTATTGAACACTGGTAATGCTAATGAGGCAAATAAGGTGTCAAATAAGACTAATGCTAAGGATTTCAAGCTTAATCTACCAGCATTTAATCCCTCAATCGATGATATAACATTTTATCTAGATAGATTTGAAAGTGCATGTAATGTGCATAATATAGATAAAACATTATATGTGTATCATCTGTCCAAGATACTTAGAGGTGATGCTTTGACTTTGTTGAGTATGGTAGATGTGCCTGACAAAAACAACTATGAGGTTGTCAGGGCGGCATTGTTAAAGAAGTACCAACTTAACGAGGACGGATATCGTCTTAAATTTAAAACCATGTTACCAGAAACTGGAGTTGAATTCTCTGAATTCATCTCAGGCATCCGTCTTACTTTTTTACGATGGGTTGAGTTGTCTAAGACAGAAAATACATTTGAAGCTCTTATGGATTTACTACTTAGAGATAAGGTTATGTCTTCTGTTAATGAAGCTTTTCTATCTTTTCTTCATGAGCGTAAGCCTAAAAACATAAAAAGAAATGGAAGAATACTGTAGCCAGTATGTTACTGCGCATCCGCACATAACCATTAGTAACTCTAAGGTGAAAGAAGGTCTGCCAGTTGCTTCGGCAGCACCTTATGGCCCAAATTTTATGCGTAAATTTCAGGGTAGCCAGAAAAATTTCAATAAAAAGAGTAATCGTAATTATGCCCAGAACCATAGTGATCAATTCCAGGGTGATTCTTCTTCCCAGAACTGGAGACAACCTAATACTACACGTTATTCTACTCCGGTTAACTTTAGAAATTTTCACAAAGGTAATCGGTACAGAGGAAAATATTTTATGCAGAGACCTCAATACCAAGATAATAGAGGTTCTCAACAACATAGAGATAGTAATGACAGTTATGGAAACTGGAACTCAAACCAGGATAAAAATTACAGTAGGGACTTTAATGATAATTGCAGAGGCAATAATGGTCGCGGTAGATCGCAACATAAGAGAAAAAGATATCAACAGACAAACTCTGTTCAACAAGAATCTCAGGGAGCAGATAAACAGGTTAATAATAATGATAAAGACCATAATGCTATCGGATGCTCATCTTTTGATTTTGGTAGGGCAAATAAATGTATCCAATGCAGTACTTTATTTGATCCGAAAACCGGTAGTACTTTAAGCTGGGGTCATCCTTTGCCCGCTCTTCCTGCTAATGTTGCTCATGATGGGAGAGGTTCTCTTATATTACATAAGGGGCTAGTAAATAGTAATCCAGTCTCAGTGTTGTTTGATTCTGGATGTACTACTGTCGGCGTTAGGCAATCTCTTGTAGATCCATCCTGTGCTACAGGAAAAGTCATCAAATGTGTCACATTTGGTGGCACGTTAGAAAAGTATCCTACTGCTATAATACACATTGCTACTCCTTTCTTCACGGGAGAGGTCCACGCGTGTCTACTTCCAAACCCTATTGCGGACCTTATTATTGGTCGTATTCACGGAGTTAGGGAATGTACCCCACAGCAGATTGCTGTTTGGGAAGAGCAAAACATTGAAGCTACCAATGCGGTGGGTCACAAGAGCACATGCTCTGGATCCACCTCAAACTTCATTAACTAATAATGATGAAGTAAATGACCAAGATAGTCACTTGACTATTACACGTGACTCATTTATCAAATTGCAAGAAGAAGATCCTTCTTTACAAAAATTCTTCATTCTAGCACAAAAAGGTGATCCTAATCAGAACACTAATAGGAAATCTTGGATTTCTATGAAGAACGGCGTACTTGTACGTATGGTACAAGACTCGACTACGTCCACTCATTCACAAATTCTTGTGCCTAAGAGCATGAGATTGCAAATATTGCAACATGCTCATGACTCGCAATGTGCTGGACATATGGGTTTTTTCCCGTACAAAGTCGAGGGTTCTTGCGGCTTTCTTTTGGCCATTTGTGAGCAAGGACATACGAATGTACTGTCGCTCTTGCAAAGTATGTCAGGAGGTCAAATCTAAAGGACCACGACATGCTGCGCCTATCCAGGCTGCTGACATTCCTATTCGCCCTTTTCAAAAAATGGCAATAGATATTATCGGTCCTTTTAGAATTAAGTCGGCTAGAGGACATCAATTTATCCTTACATGTGTCGATATGTGCACACGTTGGCCAGAGGCAATACCTCTCAAGAGCATCTCAACTGCTGATATCGCAGACGCTCTTTGGCTGATATTTTCTCGCTTGGGTTTTCCCGGAGAAATATTGTCAGACCATGGCACTCAACTTATATCAGACACTATGTCACAGGTAATGTCTATGCTACACATTAAAAAGGTCTCTCAGCAGTATCTATCACCCAATGTCTAATGGGTTGGTCGAACGTTTAAATAGGACTCTGAAAACTTTACTTGGTAAAATAACTGAGGATCATCCTCAGGATTGGGACAGGGTCTTACCCGCGGCTCTCTTTGCGTATAGAGAGGTCCCCAATGAACATACGGGGTTTTCCCCTTTTGAACTTGTCTTTGGCGCGCAACCGCGCGGCCCTATGTCTTTACTTCACGATCTAATCACTGCCGATAATATTAGCGATGAGACTCAATCTTCTTATGAGTACGTCATTGCTCTTAGGCAAAAGATCATCGAGGCATGCAAACTAGCAACTTCGTCTTCAGAATTTGCTAAAGAAAAGGCAAGGCAGTTTGCAAATAAGAATAGATGTCTACGACAACTTTGTCCAGGTGACAAAGCTCTCGTTCTACTTCCTTCAAGGGAGAACAGACTTCTAATTGCATGGAAAGGTCCATATGCAATAGTCTCCAAAATTTCTGATGTCGACTATGTTGTCGATATTGATGGAAAGCATAAAACTTTCCACATAAATATGCTCACAGAATTTTATGAAAGACCTGACTATTTGCAGCCTATTTTCCAGGCTACGGACAATTCACAAGCAACTCGTGGTCAGTACTCATCTCTGTCAGTTATACAGGATGAGGAAACTACTTTTTCTGATGTCAATCTTCCTCTTTCTATGGTCCCACTTTATTCTACGGAATCTTGGAAAAAACGTGACCGTTTCTCCAAATCTTTCCGCTGAGGAACATCGACAAGTTTCTTCGATGTTGCAAACATTTCAGGATGTTCTTACAGACATCCCGGGACACACACATGTCATAGAACATGACATTGTGCTAACTGATCACAATCCTATCAGAGTCAGACCATATCCAATACCTATTCATTTCCAGTCTCAAGTCGAAAAAGAGTTGGATGAAATGATACGTTTGGAAATCATTGAACCATCCACTTCAGCATACTCTTCGTCTATGGTTATTGTTCGAAAGAAGGATAATAACATTCGCATTTGCGTAGATTATCGCAAATTGAACCAAGTTACGAAGTTCGATGCTGAACCTATGCCTTCATTAGAAGAGCTACTCAATAAACTTTCTAATTCTAGATTCTTTACCAAACTAGATTTGTCTAAAGGTTATTGGCAAGTCCCGCTAACTGAACGTGCCAAACCTTTTACAGCTTTTTCTACACCTAGGGGTTTATTCCAATGGAATTTCATGCCTTTTGGTCTTATGAACGCCCCTGCTACATTCGTACGCATGATGCGGCGAATTCTCGCATATCGTACAGATGTCATAGCATACCTAGATGATATCTGTCTATTCAGTGATTCTTGGGAAGATCATTATTTGGGTTTATACGAATTACTGTCTACTCTTCGCGAGTATAACTTGACTGCAAAACCCTCTAAAGCCTTTATAGGATTTAGCGAGATTTCTTTCCTAGGTCATCGGGTTGGTCATGGTCTTTTAAAGACAGAGGACCACAATGTTTCAAAAATACTTAACATTTCGGTCCCTAAGACGAAGAAACAAGTAAGGAGTCTATTAGGTTTGATTCAATTCTACGGACGATTCATTCCGAATCTGTCCTCCATTATGGCACCGCTTTCTACTTTATTGAAGAAAGGGTCGCCTAATCTGATCCGCTGGTCTAAAGAATGTCAATCCTCATTGGACCAGGTTAAAAGCCCTATTTTCATCTCCACCTATTCTTAAGTTACCTACTATTGAGAAGACTTTTGTTCTTCGAAGTGACGCCTCGTCAACAGGGATTGGGGCAGCACTAATGCAGGAGTATTCTGATACTTTGCATCCGGTGATGTATATCTCTAGGAAATTAAACGCTGCAGAAAAGAATTACTCGGTTTTAGACCGTGAGTTATTGGCTATGGTATGGTCATTCTGAAGTTACAAAGATTTCTTCTAGGCGCACATTTCATTGTGGAAACCGACCAGAAAGCGCTTACTGCTATTCAGAGCAAAAACTTGAAGAGCTCGAGGTCCACTCGTTATGCCATAGCTCTTCAACCATTTCATTTCTCGGTTCGAGCTATCCGTGGTTCGGATAATGTAATGGCAGACATTCTGTCCAGATGTCCACACGATTCCACATGATTCTTCTGTCTGTCATATATATATATTTCCTGATATACAGTCCAATGTTATAATGACATGTTAGTAGATTTTGTCTCACTTTTTTTTTTTTGAGGGAAATTTATAACATTGTACCATGTAATTATCTAAGAAGGCTTAGTTAGTGATATACGGGCCAAAAGATCACTCGGCCACATTTAAATAAATTATTTTCAGGATTGTATTAAGAAATTTACCAGTTGTCTTTAAGATTTGTGTTATTGATATTTTCGCAGCACATCATTGAAGTCTGCGAGTTTATGTCCATTGTGGAACTTTGAGGATATCAAGTCCTGTCCTACATTGGGAGCGGATGATGTCCACATCTTCTTCTATTGAATGTTTTATGTCACCGAAGATCAACACATGTATTACTTATTAATTACTGTTACTTTATATAATGTAATAATATAGTGCGGTATATTAGTAAATTACACCGCTATTTGCAACACATTGTATGATAACACATAATATATTTAATTTCATATATTGGTATGAGAATAATTTGAGTGTCATTATGTTGTTGCCATCATTGTGGCGTGTGTTGGTGGCACCTTCCTGGAATATATCAGCGTATACTTAGATAAATTTTTTCTCTAAGGATCTGAGATATGATCTCAGTGTCGCTCCATGCGTTGAGCTAATTTTGTTAGGTATATATCCACGCATCATACGTGCGTTAGGAGCCTAGATTTTTTCCGGCTCCAGGATTTAAAAAAAAAAAAATATCCCAATTTTTTTTTTCCAGGGAGGGTGCGGTAATGTTAAGCACGGATCATTATTATTTTTCGTTTGTATAAACATTTTTCATATGTATGATCATTTTTTTGACTGAAGTGTGTATTATGTTTTCTATGGTCAAAGGGACATAATCCGAGTTATCGAAACTACAATTTTTTAGGAGTTTGCCTTCTCTTGTATAGAGACACGTTCGGTCTATAATTTCTTGAACGAAGCGTGACCACATCTCCTCATTTGGTAGTATCAGTCAACTATGGTAGATGTCTGAAACCTTTCTTAACGCTTCTTTTCATGACCATAAAAGGCGCGACTGTGTAAGACTTTTATCTCGAATGTTCTTCGAATCGTCTTATTGTGAACGGCAACTCAGAGATTGTCGTTCTGCGCATGTCAAACCGGGAGTTAGTTCTGTGTGTTCCGCCCAGTTCAAAAGTTTGAAATGTTTAAGTTCTGTGTGTTCCGCCCCAGCCCAGTTGGGGCAGTAGTTTGTGAATGGCAGTTAGAAATGGTTTTAAGAAGCGAGACAGACGCAACTGCGTCTTGTGAGATTCTCTCTGAGGGAAATACAGTGTCTTAGTGAGTTAGTTAGCTAACTAGACTATTTCCCAGTATTATGCAGCCTGCCTGGAGGCATATGTTCATGGTTGATTTTCCGAAATAAGGTAATTCCTCTTGTATCGAACTTTATGCTATCGTCTAGAGGTTCGTCATTTTGTCGCCTATTTGCTCGCCTGTGTGATTCAAAATGGAGAGGTACTTTGACTAGGATTAAGTCACCGGTATCTGTATACCTGAACTAGTTAAATATATATATGGGTCGCTCTAGACCAACAAGACTGTTGTCTGTGTTCCAGGATTCGTTATATCAGAGATCACGTCCAAGTCAGATGGTTAGACTTAGGAACATTATAAAGGTCGAGCTGACCTGTAGCCCATGTATGCTATTCACGTGCAGACAGTGAACGGACTTATTGTATACAACTGATCTGCTAGCATCAGAATGGGAGCATTTATTATTGTTTATGAACATTGAAGATCTGTAGCTGACACTGTTGCAGAAGTTATAGAAATTATTATTATTTATACAGCTTCACGAACTAGCACTCGATGATTGATGAATTTCTGAATCTATTGAACTGTGATGTCTTATGACGCATATATACAACAGCTATCATTGCTGACTACAGAAATTGTTTTCAATGTGCCATATCATCTTGCTGAACTCGTTAACCATGTTGATGTCATAAGTATCATGACTGTTTTGTGGCGTGCAATAAATGAAAGAAACTTATACAACGAAGTTACCCTTTCTATGACTCTACACGTCATGTTGCCTGTGTGATAACCCTGTGAACTGTTCCACTACCACATACACAGCAACATCCTAAATCAGAGAAGACACCTACATCTTACACTTTAACACCAGGTGTCGATAAGGGTGGCCAAGCAAACAAAGAAGTAAAAAGAAAGTATCAAAAGAGACAAGAGGAAGTATAATTGATGAGTGGGCAAGAGAGGCAGAAGATGCCACAGCCAAAGGAAATCTGTGAGAGAGCTGTATAACACACAGAAGAAGCTCCTAACAGGGAAATACAAGCAAACAAGTTTGCTTCATAAAAAGACATGTATGGAAAATTGCTCAGCAATAAACAAGAGCAAATGAAGAGGTGGAACGGAATATTTTGAGGACCTTCTCAATAGACCCAGCCCCCCAACCGCACCACGAAACCCCCCAGACATCCAGCCAGCAGAAGAAATAGCTGCACAAATTAACGGTGAAGACCAACGACGGAAGAAATAAAGAAAGGTCAATAAAGCCTTAAGAGATGGAAACGCGATCCTGCCACCTAAGATGGCATTTCCAGCAGAGGCCATCAAAGCAAAAATCGACAACGGCTACAGAGATGTTTATAAACACAATACTTGGTAAAGGGTCTGGTGAAAAGGAAGAGATACAAGCAGAAGCCAAGGAAGGGAATATCTGGTTCCAGTAAAGTTGCCCTAAAAAGAAAAAAAATTTACACAAAAGATGCATAAATTATAGAGGAATATTGCTACCATCTTTGGCCCATGTTTGTGTGAAAAGAGGACAATTTTGCGACATTTCCCTTCTCTGTAACTCTCCAGCAATTCAGCACCATAGAGAAGCACAGAAAGCAGCAACACAGCTCTGATATAATCTTAATTTTGTGCTTGTGCTGTATTGAGAGGACTTCCAGATGTTGTTTAGGCTAAAAAAGGCTGTTCTTGCCTTATTCATTCTGATGTTGATGTCTTTGCCTGCCCCGCCGTCCTGGGTGTTACTATGGCAAACCTAGGTATGTGAAGGTATCTGTCCCTGTACCAGTTGCAGATTCCTTACTGATATGGGCTCAGGGTTGCTCACATTGAGCGTCATGACCTCAGACATTCCTTTAAATTGATGTTCAAGCCCACCTGCTGGCTAAACTTATATAAGTCTATCCGTTTTTTCCCTGGATGTTGTTGAATGTGAAATTTGCTAGTAGTGCAATGTCATCTGCATATTCCAGATCTTCCAATGTAGAAAATGTAGTCCATCTTATTCCTCTTGGACTGACCCTCTGTTGTCTGGCGCATCACCCAGTCCTCTATGAACTGTTAAAAATAGAGTGGTTGATAAGGGGCATCCCTGTCGTACTCCTGTCTTCACCTCAAAGGTTAGGTTTTTTGCTCTGCCCAACACTACACGTAAAGTTGGCATAGAGGCTTTTTATGATTGACACTATGCAGCTTGGAATTCCATAAGCCCTCAGTATTTTTACCATAAACTGTCCCCTATGTATACTGTCAAAAGCCTTTTCAAAATCAACGAAATTAATGTAAAGCTGTCTTTGCCATTCTGATGAGCACTGCTCTATAAATGTTCCTGAGAAGTGAAATATATGATCTACACATCTTCTGTTCTTTCTAAATCCTGCTTGTTCTTTCCTCAGTTTGTGGTCTACTGCCTTTGAAATTCTCTGTATAATTATCCTGCCTAGTATTTTGCTGGGAACTGAGAGAAGAATGATTTTTCTCCAACTATTGCAGTCTGCAAGATCTCCCTTCTTGGGCAATTTGACAATTATTCCTTTGTTCCACTCCGATGGTGTTGTCCCCGTTTTCCAGTCTTGTGCAAATAGTGGTTCCAATAGTTCTGCTGCTAGCTCAGGGTCTGTCTTAAACAGCTCTGCATTTAAGTCATCATGGCCCGGAGCTTTTCCATATTCTTTAACCTTTGATAGCTGTGATTGAATTCTTCTTTTCGTAGAATGTCCTGTATTAACATCTAGATCGTTTTGCAGCCTCATGAACATTCAATTGTGTCTCCTGTAGGTTCCTTGTTCAGAGAATTTTCCATGCATAACTCCTTACCTAAATGTAACATTGCTTTCACCTCGGTTTACCACTGATGATCCTTAGTTTTTTTGTAATACTGTGTGCTTTTTATCATTAAAAAAAATATCATCACAGGCAGTAAATTAGACATGAACTAGCTTTTCGATTACCACCCAACAATTTAGAGCCAATCTTTCCTGTCTTTCCCTCCAGAATGACGTCAGTTTCCAGTGATTTTAAGCTTTTGTCCGTTGGTTTATCAACACAAGCACAAAGACAATCATTTGATCTTGTAGAGTTATACCTAACCAGAGGTAGTCCTTTGGTCATAGTCAACTATGTGATGACCGACTATTGTGTGTTACTATAACAAAGAGTAACGCGAAGCGAATAAAGGTAGAAAGACTCTTTGTCAAAATGCCATCCCAGATGGCGTGCGTTTATTATTGTCTCTGCGCGTATCTGTTGTTACCAAATGGTTAGATCATGGTATGAAGACATATGAAGACTTCTAACTACGCCATGGAAACATAGTTCAATTTACATCTATATTTGCCGTAGTCAGGTATCTTTTATTGTTTTTTCAATCTTATCCTAATGCTACAATGGTATTCCAAGTTAACACATTATATCATAAAGCTCCTTCCTTTTAATTACGAAATAAGAATACTTACTTTCTGTAATTTGTTTCCATTAGGACCAAACTCGATTACTCCTAAGTTTTTTCCATGGTAAAATAATATTTTTTTTTTTATATTAAGCAAAGTTTTCTCTTCCTTACACTTCAGCATTCACTGACAAACAAACCTCCAGCAAGAGAGAATGGACATATTGCAGTGCCGCCACAGCAATCCTGGAGATGATTGTCCACTGAAAACTTCAATAGCCCAGATCAAGTTAATAGTCATCAAACTTTTCCATCCATGTCCTCAGAAAGTCAATTGTGATAACTGCAACGTGAATGTATATGGGAAACTTGTCCTTACATAGAGGCCTCGTCCCATTAAGAATTGGTTGTGGAATTACATTAAAGAAGGATGCGGCCAATAACAGAGCTGACAGACAAGCATCGAGAGCTTCCCATAGTGGGAACAATAGATATGGAAGGTTGTGGATTTACTTACCCTAGGTCATAACAGAAGATATGCGGCAATAACAGAGCTGACAGTACTAGCAACGTAGAGACTTTCCATGTGGGAACATTAGATATGGAAGGTGTGGAATAAACTTACCCAGTCATATCAGAAGTTATGCGGCCAATAATCAAGAGCTGACTAGACTAGCATCGAGGAGCTACCATAAGTGGGAACATAAGATAATGGAACGTGAGGATATACTTACACTGGACCATTACACAAGTATTGGGGCAATAACAGAGCTGACCAGACCTAGCAATCGAGAGCTTCCATAGTAGGGACCATTAGATTATGGAAGGTGTGTATTTACTTACCCGGTCATACATAAAGTATGCGGCAATAACAGAGCCTGACAGGCTAGCATCGAGAGCTTCCATATTGGGGAACAGTAGATATGGAAGGTGGGATTTACAAACCTGGTCATCACACAAGTATGCGGCAATTAGCAGAGCTGACAGACTAATAACATCCGAGAGCTTCCATAGTGGGAACATTATATAATGGACAGGTATTAGGATTTACTTACCTGTCATACACAAGAAATGACGGCAATCAACATAAGCATGACAGACCTAGCATCGAGAGACTTCCAGTAGTGGCACGGAACATTAGATAATGGACGGTGTGAATTTACTTACCCGGACATACACAAGTATGCGGCAATAACAGAGCTGACAGCCTAGCAATGGAGAGCTTCCATAGTGGGAACAATAGATATGGAAATGTAAAGAGTATCGCATAGCCAGATACTAGGGCCGGGAGGGGTGAGTGTGGAAGGTGGTTATGGGGGGAGACGGTGGTCATTAAAGAGGGCAAAAGTGTTTTGATGACGAGTGGGAGTTAAACAAGTTCGATTGATGCACGGATGCTTTAATATGGGGGGGGGGGGGGGG
>JAMPIV010020064.1:20000-81966 GCA_024509875.1 Oreohelix idahoensis | reverse complement strand
TAGACTTTTTACTTTCCCTTTTTGTCTATCTTATAATTTGTTCTGGATACCTTTTCCAAAACTGTATATGGACCTTGCCATCCGATCTGAAGTTTATTGTTGCTGCCGGGCAATAGAAGAAGCACCTTCTCCCCTACAGCAAGCTCCCTATACTTCGCTTTCTTATTATAATAAGCAGCATGCTTTTTCCTGGCTTGTCTCAAATTATCATTGGCCAGTTTCCAACTAGTTTTTAAACGAGTGGTCAGTTCGTTCACATATTGATATGATGAGGTAACAGTCTCCTCTGCCTTCTCATCTGTCCAAGTCCTTAACAAGGCTTCTAATGGACCTTTTATTGTCCTCCCAAATAACAGGGTTGCGGGTGCCATCCAGGTTGAATTATGTGGAACTTCCCGGTACGCAAACAACGCGGGGGGCAAGTATTGGTCCCACGTATCAGGTTTCTCGTGTGCCAGCTTTCTCGGGATAGAAATGAGAGTCCCATTGAACCTCTCTACCTGGCCGTTCCCTTGGGGGTGATACGGACTACAATGAAAGTGCTTGGCTTGAAACAACCTAAAAACCTCTTCTGTTAGTTTCCCCTTGAACTGTGAGCCGTTATCAGTCAAGATTTGATGCGGGAATAATAACCTTGTGAATATAGTAAGTAATGCCTCTGCCACATGTTTTGAATCGATTGACGACAGGGCTACCGCCTCTCCCCACATAGAACAAGTGTCTACCAGAGTAAGGATGTAACTGTTCCTCCTCTTGGTCCGAGTGAGAGGTCCCACAATATCCACTGCAACTCTCTCAAAAGGGGTTCCCAATATGGGCATTTCCCCTAGAGTTGCTGGAGCAGTCCAATGCTTTGGAGCTACTCTCTGGCATTCTGGACAGGATTTTACATATCTCTTTATATCTTCCGTTATCCCTGGCCAGAAATAATGACAAGCTATACGCTGTCCTGTTGCGCTAATCCACATGTGACCACTGAACGGGATAGTGTGACCTAACTCCATCACCTTTTTCCTATATGAACTGGGAAGGACCAGCTGTCCGTGACCAGCTGAACCAGTGCCGGCCTTCCTATATAACAATTTATTCTTCATATAAAATTCTCCTTTATTAGGAGGAGTATGGCTCTTTGGGAGTTTCTTATAACACGGCTTCAGTGACCTATCTTCAGCCTGTGCCTTCCTCGTCTCCTCTGGATGAGTATTATTGGGTCATCTTCTTCCTTTCTGGATTGTGATCGGGTCTGGACGGCTGCCAAGACCACAGGTCTCTTGGGATTCCCCAAGTAGACATAACGACACCCCAATATCAGAGGGTAGATGGGTGCGTGGATCACTGCTGCTCTGATTACGCCTTCCACATAGAGAGTTTTCACATTTATTCTTGCAATGGGAAGTGTCATGAGTGGTATATCCTTGGTCGCCCCTTGTATCTCCACTGTTTCTGTGGTATACTGATCTGGGTTCACCAAGTGCGAGCTCACGGCAGAATCAAAATCTAAACCGGTATCATAGAGGCACCTAAAGGTGAAATCATTGCATACAACATCCTCACAAAATGGGGGGTGATAAGGTTCCTGCTGTCCAGCAGGTTTGTCCTTTACTTCCGTGTTCCCCATTTTCATAGCAGCAAATCCAGCAGGTTTACTTTTACAAAATTTAATGTCATGTCCATCCCTCTTACAATATCTACAATATAATCTACCTTGATGAAAAGGTTTTCTTTCATCATTCTTTCTGTCATTGAAATGTGAGGTTTTATTTTTATAATTATTTCGAGGCCTATCAAAGTTTTGCTTACCTCTTATGTCAAATTTATTATAATTTTGTGGGGCCTTATAATGATCTGCTGGTTTCTTTTTGGTGCCAGCTACCTCTGCCTGGGCTGCCTGATACCTCTCAGTGACATTAATTACCTCACCCAGCCTCTCCGCGCCCTGTTCCATGAGAAACTTTCTCATGTCTGGAGCCATGGACTCTCTCATCTGTTCTATGAGTATCATCTCTTTGAGATCTTGGGTTTTCCCCAAAGTAGCCCATTTCTCCATATACGTTTCTTACCAGGCGGAGAACTGGTGATAGGTCTCACCCGACAGTAGCCTGGCATTCCTAAATTTCTTTCTATAAAACTCTCCGTTCTTTTCGTATCTTAACAAAAGAGCCTGCTTCAACATGTCATAGTTGTCTTGGTCATCCCTGCTCATTTTGGAAAAAACTTCATAAGCTGTTCCCCGAAGACCTTGAGACAACTTTACACCCCATCTTTCTCTTTCTAACCCATAAGTAGTGGCTAATGCTTCATATCTGCTCAAATATGACTGAATGTCATCATCCTTTTCTACAAAATAGTCTAGATGGAACCCCATGGCTGAGTTGGAGGCCCCCTGACTAGCAGTAGCATCAGAGGTAGAGGGGCTGTGACCATTGTCCGGAGCAATGCCTTGCAACCCTAACTCCCTTAGTCGCAACTCATGCTCCCTCTGTAATCTTTTCTCTTCTGCTTCCCTTTGCAGTCGTTTTTCTTCTTTTTCTGCCTCCAATTTTTTCGCCTCCCTGTCAGCCTCAATTTGCAACCTTTTGATTTCAGCCTCTCTATCTAACTCTGATTTCTTAATCTCCCTAGCCTCTTCTACCTGCATTTTACTTTCCTCAGCTAACCTATGTTCTTCCCTAGCAATACATTTATCACATTCTGAGGTGACATAGTCAATCAAGACTGGACCCTCCATATTCATTTCCCTGGTAGTCTGCACAGCCGCGGATCGAAACTTGGCCAAATCTGCCATCTGATAAATACAAAATGTTCTAACTAAATTTCTAAAATGAATGCAAATTTACTTAATTAATTCCAGGTTCTGACACTTCATTAAATTCCCAAATCTTGGACAATAGTAATTATGGGGATTCCCTGGGAAAATAGAATTGATGTTAATGCTAAAACCCAGACCCCAATGTTTGTAGTACTAGGAGAAATTCAATTCCCGGACAAGCCTACCAATATATGTAGCAAGTTTAATTTGCTGGGGAGGTTATGATTTTATACCTAAAAGGACAGAAAGCTGTGTCTGTGTTAACCGTGTGAGGTCAAGCACATGTAGGCCCCTGACTCTAAAAGATGATGATGAGGTATTTGCAGGGAACCTAACGCTACCTCCCTAGATCTCACACGGTCACTATTTTGGCTCTAGTGTCTGGTGTATGATGTACCTAATGTCTAGGGGAGAAATGAAAATGATGATACATAAACACAAAACACTTTAATTCACTATAAGGAACTGAAGAAAACAGTGGTTAAGGTTTTTCTTTAAAATTGAATATTTTCTTTTTACAATTTAATCTGCCTGTCCCGCCATCTCTTTTGGACAGGTCTTTGAAAATGAGGAAAAGACAGTTTACATAAAAAGATTAACTAAAATGTGTGGACACTTTGTCCAATAAGTATAATGTCACTCTATCTCTCCTGTTGGTGTATTCACAGATTACTACTTTATTATCTAATAGTGTTTGTCATTTGTTAGGAGGGGCTGTAGTTTCATCACGCACCATAAAATCCTGGGTATGATTGAAAATACCAATGTTTATTATAATTGAAGTGTCAGATATACCCAGATGCTAACACATCACCTGGGATTCTTTGTAGAAGGATAATTCAGTATGTCGTTGCAGAAAATATAGATATATCAGCACACACAAGCTCCTCCAGCTATCTGCTGACAGCATAAACGTTTTACCGGAGACTTGTTGGCGTTACACCCACTCATCAGCTTTCCTGTCACTAGCTGGTAACAGGAAATAAAACCTCTGCAATAAAAGGACACCCTGGCCTTTTTATATCGGATCACACTTTATTATTATTATTAATTACATATGGTGGTATGGGGTCAGCCTCGCGTGCATACAGGTGCACTCGCCCCTAATTTTATATGACTCACACCTTGCTGTAACCACACCTCAGGTCCCTATGGCAGATACGCCACTGTACTTTTACATAGTTTTCCTCAATACAATAACGTGGAGTAACCACATTTCCTTTTGTATGATTTGCTCTTCTTTTTTTAAATTACGAGGCATGTTCAAATGAAACCCGCCCGTGCTGCGCCAAGTGGACATTTGTAGGAGGAGCATGATGACGTCACATCTGACGTAATAAGCACATACGCATGTACAAGTGTGCAAGTGTTCATTCTCCTGGTATTCATTGTTTGTGCTGCAGACCGTTAAAATAATGGCCGGTGTGATACGGAATCCGTCCAAGGTCAATCAGCGAGCGCTGATTCAGTTCCTAACAGCCGAAGGATGTCGACCAGTCGACATTCATCGCCGAATGAAAGCAGTGTATGGTGACAAAAGTGTGTCTAAGACTACAGTGAAAGACTCGGCACGAATGTTTCGAGAAGGACTCAGTTAACGAAAGATCTTCCGCGGCCAGGTCAGCTGCATATTGTTGCGACAGAAGAAGCCATCGCCGAGATTGATGCAGCAATACGGATGGACCGTCGTCGGAGGTTACGTTCGCTAGCAGAGGAATTCGCTGTGTCTCTTGGGACAGTTCAAATGGTGGTTAGGAAGAAACTGAAGTATCGAAAGATGTGTTCACAATGGGTCCCACGGATGCTGACCGATCACTATAAGGAACAACGCATGGGGTGGAGTTTGAACCACCTGCTGCGTTACGAAGAGGAGGGTGGTGCATTTCTGTTGCGCATAGTGGTATGCGATGAATCGTGGTGCCACCACTTTGAGCCGTGCAGCAAAACAGCGAGCATGCAATGGAAACATCCCGGATCACCAAAACACAAAAAATTCAAGTCACAGATTTCCGTCGGTAAGGTTATGCTGACCGCATTTTTTGACCATGAAGTGCTTCTATTGGTAGACTTTAAAGAGCCTGGCGTGAACATCAATGCCATCCGCTACAAAGACACACTAGACAACCTGCATACAGCCATCAAGAATAAACGCCCCGGCATGCTTTCGCGTGATGTGATTCTGTTGCACGACAATGCTCGTCCATATGTTGCGAACATTGTGCAGGAAGCGTTAGCAAGGAAAAGGTGGGAAGTTCTGCCACACCCAGCCCACAGCCCCGATTTGTCACCATGTGACTTTCCTTTGTTCGGACCCTTAAAAAATCTCTAAAGGGACAACGATTCGACTCCGATGCAGACGTCAGGGCCTCGGTGACCAAATGGTTCAATAAGCAACCAAAGTCATTTTTCTTGGACGGCATCATCCGTCTACCCAAGCAGTGGGATGCATGTCTGAATGCCTTTGGTGACTATTTCTAAAGAACCCCAGTGCGTACTTGCTTCATAACAATTGCTGTATTTAATTCTACAACTCCTGCTGATGTACCTTACATATATTTGTTATAAAGCCACTGGGACGGTTTTCATTTGAACACGCCTCGTATAAACGCTTCAGGCATGTTGAACAGTGTTCATGGAACACGGAGGCTTACTAACATATTCTAATACAATAATATTAAAACACAATCATGACAATATACCACAGTTAGATACAGTTCAATGTGAGGACTCAATAATGTCTGCTCCCGGCATGTCCTTCACTTTTCCCAATAGCAGTATCTAACTTTGGCAGTTGTAATAAACATATTAATACATAAAGCATTCTTACCACAATTTCAAGAAATATATAACAAATAACGCTGACTTACAAAGAATGGCCTCCGTTTATCTCTGCCCTGCCCAGACTGCGAATTAATTCTTTATTTTATAAATTAACACAGCTGATCTCAGCGTATTTGATAGAAAAAGTTTTTTTCAACTGGCGATGAGCATTGAAAGCTTTTTGCTAATATCTATTAGTACTGGCCAATGGAAAACTTGCGACTTCCAGAATTCAAATGTAGTTTTTGAAAAACAAAAACAAAATTCCAAACAAACTCTGTGTCTGGTAGTCGATTGATCAGTCTGCATTAGTTATGCCCAATACAAAAAGATGTATCGTTTTTAGTTACATTTTTTCTATCTCTCCCCTTTCACTCCTATACCAACTAATAGAATTTGAATTACTACCATGCCTCTTTCTAAGCCGGTGTCCCCACTAACGTTATGAAAAAAACAAGCAGGAACCACAATCTGTCTGGTCAAGCGTCCGTAGACATTTAGTATTTTCTCAATAACTTGGCTAATACTTGGACTACCATATTTTTTAACACATTTTTGCTCAGGGGACTCTAAGCTATACTACCATATGATTTTTATGGTCAGTTTCAGAATGGTTTAGATTTTCAATTTCGTCACTGTCAATCGTCAAATATAAATTTTACACAAGTCGGCCATCTTCCCCCCCCCCCCCCCCTCATCTCTCTCTAGCATTTTTTTTTCAAATAACTAACTTGTTTGAGTGACGTCAGAAATACATTACTCGGCGAGAATTTAAGCTATCTGTTTGTATATATTATCGGGCCAATCCCACAGCGTGTCAAGCGAAGCGGGGTTTTGCACGGCGGGTGTTAAAATTGGCGTTAATTATTACTGTTGCCTCGTGTTACACTACCAAAAATGTAAGGATTACTACAATTAAAGGCGTTAAAGTTAAAGTATTACGTTAATTCAGACAGTAGTTTGGCAGCACATTTCTGGAAGATCGTTAATTATAAGTCTTGCCGCAGTCTCTATCAGATCGGGCAAAATATTAAAAATGTTTATTGTACGTCACAAGGAAAGCGAGTAGGTTTATACGGCGGGATCGTTTCTAAGCATTACCATGGCACAAAATTTTTTTTTTCAAATAACTTACTTGTTTGCGTGACGTCAGAAATACATTACTCGGCGAGAATTTAAACTGTCTGTGTGTATATATCATCGGGCCAATCCCACAGCATGTCATGCGAAGCGGGGTTTTGTACGTCACAAGGAAAGCGAGTAGGTTTATACGGCGGGATCGTTTCTAAGCATTACCATGGCACAAAATTCAGCGCGATGCTGGCGTATGAGATGCTTATAGTCAGACACATACGGGCGGGGTTATTTATTATCATAGTACTAAAATCTTATTAAAATGAGCGATTATCTCGCAGATTTTACTACACAGACTTTCATAAACGGGTGCTTGTATAGAAATGAGAGATTGAAATCGTTTGACAAGATCACCAGTATAGCTAAACTGAGAAAGTGCTTGGAGCAATCCCCAACTGATATGTACATGAATTGCTGTGACGGGATTTTTTCCCACTTCGATGGAAGTGCGTTGGTGGAAATATGGTATTTAAGACGCGAAAATGGTACAATAAATTGCTGCGAACTTTTTGCCACCATTTCTTTTACTTCTGCACCACTGACGCTTTTTCTCACGACATTTCAGTCATTGAAGTTTGTTGTATTTTCTTTACCATTGAGATATCTTTTTCTTACATTATTACCATTGTGTGTTTTAATGCTTTAATTTTTTTTTAAATTAATTTAATGCTCATTTCTCTACTTCAGAATCCTGTCCTGCCACCTATGTGCAGTATTTGTTTTAAATCTTTAGACCTTTTGTTCCACCAAAGTTTGATCTTATCTATCGACTGAAGCCTTGTCTTCAACTTAAGTATGTTTTCTGTGTTTAAGTGCCACTGTATCATATTTGGCACTTCTGCACATCTTAAAAATGTTTCTACACTATCGGTCACTAGACTATTGCTAGTTTCCCAACTTCAGATCTGCATTATCACACTAAAGAATACTTGTATTGTTACGTGACTGATACCAATCTTCAATCTTGTAATCCCTAGATTTGCGAGCAAGTGAATAATTCTTTCAACGACTAGCTGACCTATATTTCTACATTTCTTATCTTCAAGTCGCTGTCCTGTAACTATGGCGGGTGTTCGGGCAGCACTTTACTTAGAATGATTTGTGTTCTGCTTCAACAGGTAGAACTCGTATGCAAATAAGTGTATGGCTACAAAAGTCTTTTCTAGCCGTTTCTGCCCATCACGTATTTCGTCTGTAATGATAGTATTGGTTCATTGAATAATCTTTATTTATTCCCCCCAAAATCACCGCCTAGCTACGGACGTGAATCACACTATACTTCCTGCCAATTAGGCACCTAATAGTTCTTCGTGGACGGGGGACATTAGTGTGATTGACCACACACAACACCAGATATGTACCTAGGGACGATCCAGCCTAATTAATGATGCCATCACTTGTGCGGTCGTCCTATTTTACAGTATAGGTCAGATTGCATAAGACAATAAACTTCACACTATATCTAGTAATTGATAGAAGACTGTAAACAGCACAGGACAGAGGGTAGGTTTGGTATTGTATAAACATTTTAAACAAATAAAGAGGGGAAACCCGAGGCATTTAAACAGTAAATAAATAAATATTACACACATAGAGGTATGTTACGGGAACTCGAGGCGGTGTCACCATTCTGGTGGGTCCTGGGCTTATAATCTACACCACTGTAAGATTACTGCACTGACTTCCAATTTCGTCAAGGACAAATCATGACAGCCGTGGAACACAGAAGGTCCCTTATATAGGACAGGCCGTAAGTCTGCAAGTGAATTCTAAGATTAGAAGAGAGTAACTCCAGAATCATCACTTTGCGCAATTAAGATCTAGGATCTTAATTCAAGTACACCCAGTTAGACACCTAACCCACCTAAAGAGGCGGCATCTTAAATCAGTTTACCGATAATATTCGGAAGTTTCCTGTGCAAAGTAATATAAATCAATTCGCCCGATTTCGGGGTAAGTTGTAATATGCATATTTTATCATGTTATATTTGCATATATTTGACATGTATAATTAAAAGATGAGTCCATTGTGACATATATTCAGATGAGCTTCTGGTGGTTTTATACCGCATGCCATTTGCGTTTTTAACATTGTAGTAGGTATCGTGTGTCTCCCATAGCATATGTATGATATTTGGTTGCTTATATCACTGCCCAGTGTAGATTTGTAAAATGAAAATATTTATTTTGTCTTTGGAAACTGGAAAACTGGAGTTGGTGTGGTTTTTTCCTATCCAGTTAGCTGTTTTGTCGAAGTTACGTCAGCAAGGAGAGAAGCAGCAATTGTAAACTCCAAAATAACGGAGGGAATGATAGTGAATAGGAAAGCTATATACGTGATTGCGTCTACAATTAGCCTGGGTCGTTCCTGGATCCGAATATCCGTAGATACGTTGGGCAGTCGTGCTAATACCCTCTGTCCATGAAACACTATCTTTGTGCTTCCTAGCTGACAGTAGGGTTAGTCATGATTCAAACCACTAGCCAGGGTGTGGGGCCGTTTCGATGGTCCTGGATTCTAGTCGCCGGTAAGCCTATCCTTTCTGTTGTTTGTCTTTTTTATTTACTTCTTTATTTCTTATGAGTGCTTGCAGCTGGAACTGATGACAAGGTCATCAATGGGGAACTGATGACAAGGTCACCAATGCCGAACTGATGACAAGGTCACCAATGTGGAACTGATGACAAGGTCATCAATGTGGAACTGATGATAAGGTCATTAGTGTGGAACTGATGGTAAGGTCACTAATATGGATCTGATGACAAGGTCACAAATGTAGGACTGTTGACAAGAACCAGACAAGTGCCAGGAGAAAAAGAGGTGAGAAAAAGACACTGACAATGAATAGTAAATAAATAAACAAACAACACACGAAGGTATGTAATCAGGCACTCAGTGAGAAATCAACAGGTAGAAGACTAGACAACAGAAAAACAACAGAAGTGATAGGTTTACCGGGAATCGAACCAGAACCTTCCGAAAGCCCCCCCCCCCCCCCCCCCCCCCCCCCCCTCCCGCCTAGCCACGGAAGCGAATCGCTACAATCCTCTCTGCCAGCTGGGCACTACTGGATTAATTCTTCGCCAAAAGAGGTCTAACACGACACCCCCCCCCCCCTCTTTCCCGCCAACGTCACCCGGATATGTACCTAAGGACGACACAGGCTAATTATAGACGCAATCACCCCTGCAGTTTTCCTATTGAACAGTATAGGCCCAGATTACACAAGAGAAAGACCTTAATACTGTGTCTAGTGAATAATTGAAGAATGAGAATAGTACAGGACAGAGAGTAGGTTTTGGTTTTTTATAAACGTATAAACAAATAAGGTGGAGGAAACCCCGAGGCCTCTAAAGAGTAAATAAATAAACAAACAACACACAAAGGTATGTTACAAGGGTATCAGGCACTCAGTGAGATATAAAGAAGTAGAAGATTAGCCAACTGAAAAACAACAGAACAGGAACGATGGAAAGGACAGACATTGAATGAACCAGTTGACAACATTACAAGACAGTCCTTTTTCTGGACTCCTCAGGCTCAAAGAAGAAGTGGCAGACGGAAGACTACATGGAGAAGAGAATAGGTGATACAAAAAATGATAAGAAAGACGTAACAAGACCTTGAGGTGAAAGCACGTGACAGGAGGACTTAACAAGTGTTTATTGAAAGCCTATGCTCCTTCGGGGGTGGGGGGGGGGGCTATGAATGTATTGACTGAATACAAATGAAGTAACGTTACAGTTTTATCTCCATTATTCATCCGCCATTCAACAATACGCAATACCGTGGTATACTAATACATTTAGATTGGATACCAGAATGTGTCCTACCTTCTCCCGCGACTCGAAATCACGAGATATGTATAAACTACAATTTTCTGACACAAGTAAATATTTTCAGAAATACAATGGATTACTTTCTGGCTGGTATGGCGGTTAAACAAAATTCTTAAGTATAACAAGTTTATCAGAGCCGGTATTCATTTGCCGCCACCCCCCCCCCCCCACCCCCCCTCCCCCCCCCCCCCCCCCCAATCCCTTTTTCCCCTTTAAAAAAAAAAGATCTAAAAATACTTCATAAGCACTTTTAACTCGTTCAGAGCACTCTTGCTTTAAAGGTCTTTTAAATTTTGACATGCGCCCACATATAACCGATTTGCTTGAACGGGACGCGGCCCGTTAGAAATGAGACAAAATTTTATTTTTAAAAAAATCTTGACGTCGACTTCATGTATCTTGTTTGCCGGCATGGGGCGATCATACCCCTGCGCAACCTCCAGTCCCCTGTACTTTTTTCAGTGCGGTTGTTGGCCTCTTTCCATGTCTCGATGTCAAACTTCTCTCTTTGTCGTCCTTAATATGTTTTCCCATCAGTCTTTCCTGTTGTCACAATATACTTCAGCTGTCCTAACATCGCAAGAATGTGAAGTGCTTACTTCTATTATTTGTAATACGTTTTCTTTGAGCACTGGTTTCTTTCAGAATATTCGTCAATTCTCCATGGTATCCTTAAAATTATTCTGTAGAGATATTCCTGCGTATTTACTAATTGTCCGCGACGTACAAAGTATTTACATATGCCAGGATTGCTATAAATAGAGTTGACGAATTCTATTCTGCCCTCAGTTTCAGTGACAAAAAGGTTTTGTATATAATACTTTCCCTTTTCTTCTTCTTCCTCGTTCGTCCTGAAAAGGACGTTGGTTGCGATGTGTCTGTTTACACCGGAGCTGCGATATCTGCGCCTTTCGGCCGACACATCCGACTTCAGCACGGCATTTTTGGGGACCGGGTTTGCCTTCCCTCTTCGATCCCTACTCTCTCAGCCAGACTGCAATGATGCAGACTGTTTCCAGGACCACCACGTAGAGGTGGAGTAGGGTCTTGGTCAGCTCTGGTTCGCTGACCCTGACGCAAGCAGTCAAGCTATGGGTTGCTAACTGTATTCTCTATTGCTGCATCTTTGGGTCCCATACTTTCCATTTGATGAAACACTACTTTTTTCTTAAGATGTTCTATTCTTCATCTCATGGATGTATCTTCGATCAGACATTATTAACATACCTAGGTATTTGAATCTGTTGACTTGTTTGAGCCCCTCTACACCTCGTTTCACGGGGTAGAAGAGGTTCCGATTATGAGATGATGACTTGTTTGAGAAGTGCCCTTTTTATTTGTTTGGTTCATCATCATCATGATCATCATCAGTAGCATCATCGTGATCATCATCTCATAATCACCATCACCATGTGATCATCATCATTAGCATCATCGATCATCATCTCATAAACACCATCATCATGATGATCATCATCTCATAATCACAATCATCATGATGATCATCATGTCATAATCGCTATCATCATCATCTCATAATCACCATCATCATCATCATTATCATCATCATTAGCATCATCATGATCATCATCTCATAATCACCATCTTCATCATGATCATCATCTCATAATCATCATCATCATCATGATCATCATCATTAGCATCATCATGATCATCATCTCATAAACACCATCATCATCATGATCATCATCTCATAATCACCATCATCATCATAATCATCATCTCATAATCACCATCATCATCATGATCATCATCTCATAATCACCATCATCATCATGATCATCATGATCAACATCTCATAAACACCATCATCATCATCTCATAATCACCATCATCATCATCGTCATCAACCATCGTTAATTGCCTTCATCATCACCCTTCAGCTCCACAAGGGCCATAGGCCTTTAACAAACTTACGCCATGTCTTCCTGTCATGTGTCGTCTGCTTAAGATCTTTACGTGTCTACTTCATTCATGCCTGTTTCCAGTTCTCTTTTCCATGTGTTCTTCAGTCATGTCTTACTCTCTCTTACCATGAGGATTTCATTTGTCTGCTCATACAAGTAAAATTGTTACAACATGTTTTAATTTGTCTTTCAGACTCGTTCTCGTAGCGTCATTTCTGCAGTATGTGATGCCATTCAAGTCGTTCCAAATTAAAATACCAAATGGTGATGCTGTACCATTTCCGTGCAAATCTGGAGAAATCTGGCAAGGAGTCGGCCATTTTTTAGATGAAGGGACTGGACCAATAAACCCGTTTGGTGTTGATTTTGCCGTTGCTGGACACGTAAGTTCACACTTTGAGGTCATCCACATATGACGTTACGCAGAGAGGGGAGAGGGGTCAATATTTTGTGACGTTGTGTGACAATGGGGGGGGGGGGGGGGGGGGGAATACAAAAATAAAAGTCATATTCGACTCTTACATAAATTATATGTCAACTTTATCCTTAATAGTTAACTTTATCCTTAGTAGTTAACTTTTATTCACAATAGTTAACCACAAAAGTTGACTTTTA
The DNA here is from genome assembly GCA_024509875.1 of Oreohelix idahoensis. Lineage (NCBI taxonomy): Eukaryota > Metazoa > Mollusca > Gastropoda > Stylommatophora > Oreohelicidae > Oreohelix > Oreohelix idahoensis. The sequence goes on along the minus strand of JAMPIV010020064.1, from coordinate 68,820 downwards.
TCCGCATCTGTTAACTTTTATATGCAATAGTTACCTTTTTGTCGTAAGAGGTAACAACTCCCTTGTGGACGACTTGTATATTTAATTCTCTCAAGCTTGTTTTCACGGACGTCAGTCAAAAACTTTTCCTCATAAAAGTTGCAGTCTGGAAATTATATAAAAGTCGTGCGCTTCTGCCTTTGCACTAAACTGCACGACACTCAATATAACGTGCATCTTTTTTTCCCAAAAACGTTGCAGTTACATTTTAAATAATAAATAAATAACATATAGTAAAGTTCCAAAAATGTACAATATATTTTTAATGTTATTGCATTTGTTTTGGCCGAGTCATTATTTCCCTTTGACAGGGAAGATGATACATTACATCCCTTGAAAGAAAAAGCAAAAATTGTTATTTTTTTTCAAACTTTACTAACGTTGGTAAATAACTTCATTCCGAATCACTAAATGTGGTCCCAGTCTTCGAAACGTGTTGCAGATACTGAAAACTTATGACGTTAAATTGAGTTCTTTACCCGCCATTAGTTTGACGGGTATATTTACTAGTTCACAGTGAAGATGCTATATTACATCCTGTAAAGAAAATCCAATACTTTTTTTTTCTCAAAACTTTACGAAAATGCGTAAACAAATTTCATTCACAATCAACAAAATGAGTTTCCCAGTCTTCTAAATGTGCTGCAGATGCTGAAAGGTTAAGACGTTAGCTTTAGTTCTTTCCCCGTCATTATTTTGACGGGTATATTTACTAGTTAATATTATAATCTCAGCTGAAATATCGGATAGTTGTTATAACCTTTAACTGGATTAAATTGTGTTTAAATATGTATTTCTTTTTTAAATAATGTTATAGACACCGTAGATAAGAAAATGCAGACGAAATAGATTGCGCTGTTTAAAATTTGACTTAATTAACAGAAAGTGGATATCACCATCGCGACAACAGTTTGATGAGATCAAATAAATATATCGAAATTAAAAGAAGTCACGTCCCACACAAAAATCAGAATCAATTCAAATGTCAAGTTAGTCCTATTGTATGGTTCTGAACATGACGAACAACAAAAATAACAAACAAAAAAGGGCAAAACTTTCATAAATGGGTAAAAAAGATAGTCTCATAGCAGATTCTGTCTTAGGGAGTGAATAGTTAGAGACTTCACAATACTAGATCAAGCTTCCAGAAGGGAAGTAACCACTTCACCTCCTCGCTGCTTTTGCCTTTCCTGACCAAAAAGTAGAGTCAGGTATCCATTAAAAACTGATAGACTGTAGCGTGACACCACCGTGTTTGCAACCCGATACCTTTGCTGCGAAAGGCCTGCACTCTAACCACGGACACTCTCATTAATGGGTGCTTGCTTAAATAGAAGGATTGTAGTTGTATGGTAAGACCACCAATGTGGACCTGATGACCGGAACCAGGCAAGTTCCAGAAGAACCAGACATGAGAAAAAGACGCTGGAGATGGATAGGTGTCACAGAATTACGTAACCTGCTTTGCAGTAGTGGTCCAACAGTGGCCAAAGCTCAAGAGTATCTAATTTGGGTCTTCAAAGGTGTCTACCTTACTCTTGGCAGAGCTGTAGATAGACGGATAATGATGCTTCTATCTCAAGGGAGTATTCATAAGATATTTCAGAAATCAAGAACAATCCTGCGTTGGGCAGGGCAATTGTTAACATATCTGATCCGCCGCCTTTTATGAAGAATTAAGCAATTATTAATTTCAGCTCGTTCAAGCCCTCCCTGATTTACTCAGTGGAACTCTTCGTATTTTGGTATAGCTCTGTTCAGACTGTATTTAATAAACTGACTGAAACAAACAAGCAGTACACTCAAAATGATTAAATCGACGTTAAATTTGTATATTTACAAATACCAAATGTAATAATCACTTAGGTTTTAACAGGGTTTAAAAAGAATGAATAATTATTTGTCAGAAAATTATCATCACTGTGTGATGTAATGGTAGTTTGTAAAGGAGGTCACTTGGTAGCTTTTATGTGTTACTTAGCAGTCAGTGACGGTTCTGCTCCTTCTGATGTTTTGGTTCTTGGTAGACTAGATCGCTGATCCCGCTCGTCACTGGTCAAGGTTGTAGGGCGCAGCGCGTTCCTAGAAATGTCAGGGAGTGTCTACGAAGTTGGTCCTTCATCTTTAAGCCCCGTCTGATAATGGTGTCTAGATTCGACTTCAGGCCACTTGTACCCTTCTTGTTCCAGAGATAGTACCCTCAACTGGTTCCACCAACAAGTATGGTAAAAGAAGAGAAACGAATACCCTCTGAGTATTGAGTTTCCCGTCACATTCTTATGTGTCCCCATCTTCCTATTCCACCATTCCATCTACCTCAGACTTTACCCTCGATGAGAATTAAGCTTAATCTCTCGAGAGAAAACTTTCTTTACATTTAAATTGAATAGCTATATGTTTACTTTACATTCAAATGAAAAGGTTAATAGTATAGATAGAATATGTTTAAATTTACACTGGTTGAAAAATGTTCACAATATAGATTGAATATGTTTTCATATACATCTACACCGATTGAAAAGCTTGAAACTTTCATTATTTTTAAAGTGAATATATATATATATATAATATATATATATATATATATATATATATATATATATATATATATATATATATATATAAGATTGGCGCCTATCTCATGGAATGAGACAAAAACAAACAGATGTCCTAGCAAAGATCGAAAGAAAAAGAAAATTTCTGAATAAAATCAGAATTACACCTGTAACGTATCATGAACAGATACTTAATATTTCGTGAAAAACTGTAAGAAAAAGTTTACGAAAAAAAAAAAATCAACAAATGAACATCATAAAAGTGAGAATGTTAGAAAAAGAGATCGACTGGAAAATGTTTATCAGAGCGTAGCATCATGGCAAAAGACAAAGAAAGTTGGAGATTCAATTCAGCCAACGCAATTTTTTTGGGTGTGTTTAGCTGATTATATCACGTGACGCGGGTCACTTGCAGCAAGATGGTTGTGTCTTTCTGATGCACCTGGATCGAAACTTCACTTCTTCTTTTCTTTTATCTAGTTTCTTCGTTTTTCTATTTGTCTTGTCTGTCTATTTGTCAGTCAGTCAGTCTGTGTGTCTATATGTCCGTCTGCCAGATTATCTGTCTTCATGTGTGTCTGCCTGGCTGTGTATATGTCTGCTTGCCTGTTTTCTGCATGTCTGTGTATCTGCCTGTCTGCATTTCTATCCGTCTTGCCTGCCTGTCTACAATTCTGTCTGCCATCCTGTCGGTGTGTCTGCCTGCCTGTCAGTCTATTTATAAGTACTCGTATGTCTGTCTACTTGTCTGTGTGTATGTGCCTCCGCCTGCCTGTCTGCAAATCATTGTATCTGTCTGCTTGTCTATTAGTCTGCTTATCTGTCTGTCTGTATGTCTGTCTGTGTTTATGTGTATCTGCTTGCCTGTCTGCATGTCTGTGTATCTGCCTGTCTGTATGCCTGTCTGTGTGTATGTGTGTCTGCCAGCTTGCCTAACTGTCTGTCCATCCGCTCACCCTACCGCTAGTCCATCTGTCTGTATGTCTGACTGTCTATCCATCTGTCCCTTAATCTGTGTGTCTGTCTGTCCGTCGTCTTTCTTTCTGTCTTTCTTTCTTTCCTTCCTTCTGTCTGTCTGTCTGTCTGTCTTTCGAGTGGGTATCATTCACCCATTTTTGTTAGTCACTGAAGCCTAGTAGTGTCTAGTATAAGTCAGCATGTAACTACATTTTTCAGAATTGGACAAAGGAGTTGTGTCAGAAAGACTCAGATGGAGATGGACGCGCCAATGGGGTAGAACTAGGTGACCCAGATTGTGTGTGGAAAGAAAACGATGTCTTAAACAACACTATGAATATAACACATCCAGGTACATATACATTTAATATTTGTGTTCTTTCCAACCAATCAATCAATCAGTCAATCAATCCATCAATACCTTCTTGCACCCCATACAGCAAAGGCCTTCAATAAACACGTGACAGGTCTTCTTGTTCCGTGCCATCAGCTCAAGGTCTTTAAATGTCTCCCTCATTATTTTTATTTCTGTCTCCAGTTCTCTTCTCTACATGTTCCTTGGTATGTATCTACATCTATTCCCCTGGTAATTACAGAACGAAGATGGCATGGAAATGCTTTCAGTAGATTTCCTCAATATATGTCCAAGAAAGGGCAGAGTCTGCTTCTTGTCTCTTGTTACACCAGTGCCCGCCTGGATCTTGTCATCAAATACCTTTTGGTGACTTTTTCAGTCGTTTTTTTCTACGCAAGCCCACATTTATGCAAGTCTGTAGTTTCTTGGGTTTGTGTTCGTGTGACTATATAAATTGGCTGATTAGTTGTTTTTTTCCACTGTGTGTTCTCTTAATTCCGAAATTCGTTCATTTTTCATTTATTTTCTTTTCCTCTGCTAGTTTCTCTCAGCTTATTTCGTACACAACCTCCTATTTCTGGTGTAACTCTTACGTCCACCTTCTTCTGTATTCAGCCAGACTGTCACGGTCTCACTGGTCTAGTTATTACGATCTTCGAAAATCTAGTGAGGTGAGCATTTCAGACAACAATTTTTAACGAATTCCATCCATAAACTATGTTAACGGTTAAAGCTTGATCTACTGTCAAACATTTCTAACTCGAGCACCGTTCAGGATTACGGAAAACAGACGTAAAATATTTTCACACCTGTTCGCTGAGAAAGCTTCCCTTTTAATTAAACAGCTCGGGGTAACGTTCATAAATTCCAACTGAATGTGCATTGCACCGGACACAGAATATTTGGAGTACCAGTAACCGATCTCCAAAGTCAAATGATTTAAGATGACGTCCAGAATTATCATTGAAGATGATTTTGCCGAAACTTCTTCTTGGAATGGGCAGGGACGATGGTCTGACATTATTTAGATAAATAAATAATACTTACTTAGTTGTTCCTCTTCTACCGTGAGGTGTAGAAATTTGGAAGAGAGAGCGCAATACTATACTGTCGGCTGTCTTCCTCCTGGCCTGGTTCCATTCTATTCCTCGGTCTTTCGGAGATTGTTGTCCTCGCAGCGGACTCTGGCTCGTCCTGGAGGTCTGGATCCCTTGTTCTTAGTTTTCTGTACTTATCACGGTAGCCGATCTTCTCCCATTCTGCAGACTTGGCCAAACCATCTTAGTTGAGACTATTCTACTTGGGTCTGCAGGTGCTGGGGTTTTAGGCCCAGACGTATCGTCTGGTTTCGTGCCATGTCTCTTCTTGTTAGTTCAACCACCTTCCTCAGACACTTGTTTCTGAGGTTTGGATCTAGCTTTTATTGGTTGTGGTCATTGTCCAGGACACGTATCCATACGTCAAGACTTGGATATAGGTGGAGCAGTATAGATCCATTTTCACAGCGTTATTTCGCAGTGCATTTAATGTCTTATGTTCGTTGAAAGGTCAGTCGGGAGAGGCCGAGGTTAGCCGAACTGGTGGGTCATGTGACTACCGGAAGTCGGGAAATAAGGCGCAAAATTGCAGGGTGAGAAGTAAGTCTGTTGTCCGGGAAGGACGTTTTTCACTTATGCCAGCGAGATCGCCGTGTGGGCTATATTGTGAGACTGTAAACTGAATGCCGGCCATGTTTTCGGACCTTGGTGATAATTACGTAGTTACGCCTAGAGCAGTAAAAGGTCTAGATCGTGTTGTCTACAGGCCGTAGTTTGATAAGAAATCAATGATTTTGAGTGTGTCATTGTCATAGTTTTGCCGCTCGGGTGAGCGATATTTATAGCAGCCATTTGTGGTATAGTTTGTACTTTCGTGAATGGAGGTGATAGTTTAAGCTGCTAAGGCAGGTCTACAGTGGTTTTCTCATTATTGTATTTGATGCATTACTATGGCCGTGTGAGGTCTTATTGTGTGTGTATATTTATTAAAGGAAAGTACCTGTTCAAATGGGTACCAGGGCAACTCTGAGAAGGTTAAGGCGGCCGGTGTGATGCTGACCACATCACCCCTGGTTTTCCGACGTGTCGCAAAATTGGTTTCAAGTCATTGCAAACGTGTTCATGTAGATTTATAAACCCGTCAACGATCGATTGACCGCTTTCAAAATGGCGGTATATCAGCGAAATGTGTATCAGACAGAGGAAATCGCCAAGGATAAATAAAAGCAGAAGGGAATCAGTATGAAAAGGATTTTACATTTTAGTACAGGGAAGGATTGTGTATAACTGCATATAAGAAGGAACGGTAGGAAGTTCTCATTTACGGAGATATATGCGTATTTCGGCTGCCCACAGTTACGCGGAAAAGCATGTAAACCCACTTCTGTTCTAAATATTAAAATCCACAAATAACAGTTTGGGAAATTACATGGATAGGAAGATAGAGATTTATCGGCTGTATAATACTAGATAAGATGGAACAATATGGATATTATATATGCCGAGAATGAGAAAGGCAAAATTTCAGTCGACGCACAGATCGGCTGAAACCGCTGTTCGGGAAAGATTTTTCAGGCCTAGGTTTAAGCTGTGACGTCAGTACCCTCCGATACGTCCGCGCTATACGTATATAAAGCGTATCGGTAAACTGAGACAGAGACAACGAAAGAGGTTTGAGACAGACTGGAGGCAGAGTTTCGCCACTACCCATGAATTGTGAGCGGATCGCCAGAAACATTGTTCAGTCCAGTATCTGAAGTCTGAGGGTAAGCGAAATTACGATAACTACAGTGTATAATATTTGTTATTTCAGGTTCATATAGAATTCACAAAATATGCCTGTATAATAGTCATTGATATAATGTATTGTATTTTTAATATGATCTAAACATGTGCATTGTGGATGATTGTTGCTTGTACAAAAATTAATCACAAATAGCCCCACAGCCTAATGAAGATATATTTATCATATTGCTTTATCGCTTACGAAGATAAAGGCAGTCCCATGACAGAGATTGTCATAGGGAAATGAAGTGTTAGAAACTTCATCATGGAAGATCCCAGTTTACGAGGTTAAGGTGACTAGTCTCCTTCCTCGCTGCCTTTGCCTTCCCTAGTTCGAGCGCACAACTTTGTACCCATTTACAGCTGGTAAACTGGAGTGTTCTACAGCCAGTTTCAGTAGAAAGCAACCTGATCACGTGGTCACTCACTTTATTTATTTATGTATTAATTTTGGGTAGATGCTAAGACTAGCATCCGTATTTGAATTTGTACTTGATATGATTTGGAAGGATCAAGTTATAGATCAGAAAAGGATGTATAGGAGCAGAGTAAACCAGATGATGTTTATTACGGATATGTTAATATTAATTCTGTATCATTGAAATGATGTTACTTGCTATGACTGTATAACTTTGACACCTGATGACTGACTAGTCTGACTTATGTGCTAGTCAGTTACACTTAATTGAAATGTTAATATTAATGCTATATCACTGAAATTATGTCCTTACTTACTATGATTGTATAACGGTGACATCTGATGACTGACTGGTCTGACATCTGTGCTAGTCAGCTACAAGTCTAGCCAGATACTAGCCAAGGCTGTTATGTTGCAGGTTCCATGAAATAACTCAAACCAGACTGTCCAGTATCAGAAAACTGTGTTGTTCATCAGAGGCAATCCCACAAAAGTGCAGGACCCCAAAGAGTGAACTTCAATTGGTCATTGGCATCCCTACTGTTGGGTCTACTGTCGTAGATTTCGGATAGGAGGATTAAGACTAGGGTTGGTCCCTTCTGAATAGGTTGGAATGAGTGATAGTCACGGTGAGAGTTTGAAAAATGAAATAGATTCCACGAGTGGTGAGATGATAGACTGTGGTATAGAGGCTGTCGCTGAAAGCGAAAAGAATTCTTCTCCCTCTCACGTATCCTCTACGACGGTTTTTTTTTCCAGAGTCCGACAGTCTAAACCACATATATATTACATATAATTCTATCTACTCACGGGCACGCACATACATGTGACGACAGTTAAACACACAGACTTGGAAAATCTATAACAAATGATTTTATATGTATTTGAACGAGCTGACCAACGCACTGATTTAGTTCAAGAGAGAGATTTTTTTATTATTATCATCAAAAAAAAATCTTCTCACAAAACCAAAAATACATCAAGAAAAAAAAACATACACAAATAGTCATACAATTCAAGACAATGCTACAAGGATAGTAGCCCGTTAGATCTTACTCTAGGTTTAGCCCACAGCCCCGTTAAGAGAACAGATGATGGCCCAAAGAGTTATAGATACGTAGGGTTTAGTCTAAGAGATTTCTTCTTTTCTCGTAAATGTATGCACAGAGTTTGATAAATCTGATTTAACCTAAGAAGTAAAGAAACTCTAGCAAATAGTAACAAATTCTGCAGGTTAAACAAAAAGAATTAAGACAGTAAATGTGGGACGATAATACATCGGTAAAATAACACTCAGACCTGTGTACTCTCATTCATCCAGCCATGGCCTTTCTTACACATGTATACTCACAACTTTGCTCGCTGCCTCTAGGAGCATACTAATTCTAGGACCTTCACACAGACCCGAAGATGCAGTCCTTGACCAAGAAATCCCCAGTTCCAAAAGACGTACTAAACTCTCAGGGAACGATTCCTTGGGGGTTCTAATTTTTCGAATGTCTGATTAAGTCACATAAAATTTTGTCCAGGCACGAAAGTTAGCAGAGCACAATGTCATTAGCTTTGGATTCTAGAATTAAGGAATGTCAGATCGGTGTCTACTTCCAGGAAGGTACTATATTTTGTCACCACAATACTAGTCACAATCTCTTGTGGAATGTTAATCTTGTAATATTCTCGCCGCCAGGCAGCATGTACATTTAAATTTGTGGAGCAATTTGAACTGGCTCAAACCCCCAATATATATTTCTAGTCTTTAGAAACCGTTAGTGGGATCGCTATTACTGTCTCTCTCTCTGATGGCTTATGCACTGTCAGACCCGTGTTACTTGAAACAAAGAAACCCACGTGGTTAAAGATAGGAAATGTCTATGCTTCTCACAAATATGTCTCTCAGGTTACTAACCGCTGGCAAGTTGGGTACCACCGTTTCACTATATAAAAGAAAGAACACATATCAAATAATTTACATATATGTACTCAATATAACTTACATTTTAAATAGCAAGCCGACCGCTTGACTTATAATTAAAACTTCCCATAAAGTAAGTTATACAAAAATCAATCATCAGGAATTTAGGAATATCTTCGTATTCCGTCACTATTCACTGATGTAGCATCTAGCATTTATAAGTTAGTTATTAAAACAGTTTCGACTGAGTATTTAACAGTTAAATTAAACTTATTTCAGCTACTTGTTTAGTAAGCTAAAAATATAATTTATTTTGTATTTCCAATGCAACTCGACGATTTAAGAAATAACAAACTATCAAAATATTCACTCTGCACACAGAACTAGTTTAAAATGGAATCGGCGATTTTAACACTAAATCACTTCACAACACTAGATATCTATTATATATATATAATTAATATACCTCAACCACAGAATTACTACGAACGTTAAACCACTTCGACCAAACTAAGGCCATCTCTATTTACAGAGATTATTTAGAAATCGAACGAAGGTTGTTCTAGTCTAACTGCAAAGTTACTGAGTGAAATGAAATAGTTTCAAACGTGGGTTAATATTTTAAACCAGACAAAGGATGAACTATTATTTCGTAGAACGAAATGCTCTCCCCTTTCCGGCTTAAACGATACGTTTCACACCTAACATGTCGTAACTGCCACCACTGACCAAGATGTACGCGTGTCAGTTTCAAATCTCAGACAACCTGTCTCCAATGCAGGGCAGTTTTCACACTACAGCTGACCATGGCCCACAGTGAGCGCCGTGTCAGTTTGGGATTTTTCAGACAAATGTCTGAATACTGACCGGTGCAGATGTAAAGTATCACACCTCACCGGGACTTATGCCGAGAAGAAGCTCGCGCGCTCGGTGAGAATGTAGACTATTGTCTACGTCCTATGTTCAGCGAACCGACTTATCACGCCTTCTGACGCCCTGCAGCCCTGACATCTACGTAATATCGTCCTAGCGCGATTCTCAGTTTTGAGAAAGAAACAGGTAAAGTTTAAAAATACTGAAGAAAATATTTTTCGCAACCGAGTGATGCGAAAAATACAGGAAAAACAAGTATGGAAAGAATATAAATGAAAGGATTAGGGTGAGAGAATAGGAAGAAGATGTAGGTAATTTAATGACATAAAGACCTACGTGACAGGACGTCCCCCCTTAAGATATGGAAGCACTCCATGTCTACGTTATGGAATTAAATTTCCTATAACCGTAGCTTCGGGGTGTCTGTCTTCTTCCCTCTCATCTTCCCCCTCCATCTCTGTCCAATTCCTACTCAAGTCTACTCCCCAAAGTTTCCTTCCTCTGGAATGTCTCCCATGCGCGCTTGAAAGAGCGTCGCCGCTTCTGACATTTTTGAAAGATTTCCTGTGATAGCGGTGGAATATCCCTGCCACTATCGTCATCTTCGTCAGTTTTGGCGATCGTCAGGAGATGGTCGGAGGTTGGCACTGGTTTTTCCAAGTATCTCTTTAAGAGATTTAAATGGAAAACCTTCTCCTTTCCTTCAATAGAGATCTGGTAGTTAGCCTTAGAAATCTTTTTCAGGACGGTAAACGGCCCTTGCCATCCGATCTTCAGTTGATTGTTCTCAGTAGGGAGTAACACCAAAACTTTCTCTCCTGCTTCCAGTTCTCTCTCTTCCGCGACTTTCCTGTATCGGTTAGCGTGCTTTGTGCGTGCTCGCTTAAAGTTAGTCGTTGCTAGGTCCCACCCTAGTTTCAACCTTTCCTTTAAAACCGACACATATTTACTGGCTGAGACAACTGTCTCATCAGCCTTCTCGTCTGTCAGAGACTGAAGTAAGGCTTCAAGCGGGCCCTTAATGGGTCTGCCGAATAAGAGTGTAGCTGGCGGAAATCCTGTGGAAGTATGAGGAGATTCTCTGTAGCCAAATAATGCTGCAGGAATACAGAGATCCCAATCTTCAGGTTTCACTTGTGCCAGCTTACTTAGCATCATGGTGAGGTTTCCGTTAGCACGTTCCACGAGCCCATTTCCGGCCGGAGTATATGGCTTAGTGTGGATGTGCTGGGTCCTCAAGATCTTAACGATCTCATCCATCAACAGGTTTCGGTATGGAGATCCGTTATCCGTCAACACTTGCTGAGGGAATCCCAACCGAGTGAAAATCTGCACGAGGGCTTCTGCGACATGCTTGGCATCTGCGCATGTTAGCGGGATAGCTTCTGCCCATAAAGTGCATGTATCGACTAAGGTCAGGATAAACCTGTTCCTTCTTTTAGTCCTTTCGAAAGGCCCTAAAATGTCGATCACAACCCGTTCGAATGGTGTTCCCATTATCGGCATTTCACCCATGTGGACTGGGGGTGTCCGTTGCTTGGGTGGTACACGTTGGCACTGGGCACAGGATTTGACGTACCTGATAATATCAGTTTTTACTCCTGGCCACCAATAATGAGTGGTTATACGTTGGTTTGTGGCGTTCTGTCCCATGTGTCCGCTGAAGGGAAGAGAGTGCCCCATTTCTAGGATTTGGCTTCTGTACTGTTTCGGTACTAGGAGCTGGTTGTAACCTTGGTCAGGCTTGCCCGTTCTCCGATAAAGTACGCCATCCTCAGAAAAAATGTCCCCGTGCTGTTTGGGTTCCTTAGCCATGGGCAGTTTCCTAAAGCAGGGTGCCAAAGTAGGGTCCTTGTATTGCGCTTCTTTAAGTTCCATAGGTAACAAATTAGGCGCAGGCTCCCGTTCCTTCTTGGTTTGCCCTCTTGTAGTTACTGCTGCCACAATCGGCTCTTCCGGTTTCCCAATACACACGTATCTCCCGCCAAGTATGACTGGGTAGATGGGATCATCCATAACAGCCGCTTTGATCACCCCTCTGACAAAGTCAGAGTGTATCTCCACCAATGCGATGGGAAGCGCTGTAGGTGCATCACTCTTACGAACTCCACAAAGTTGGACGGTCTCTGCTGTCTCTTGACCGGGTTTGACCAGGTTCCTGGCAACAATGCAATCATAAGAAAGCCCCGTGTCAAATAAGCAAGAAGTTTGAGAACCGTTCAAAGTAACAATACCTCGCGTTGAGGGTCTATCCCCAACAGGTTGGGAATCACTGTCAATAATTCCGCCTTGCGAGACTGTTAATAAGCATCCGATGCGTTTCGGCTCGGTGTGCTCGGTCTGATCATATGTCCCGTGCTCAGGGGTTCTCCCTTTGCCACCTTGTCCTTTCTGGCTACGCTGCCATGTAGGGCGGTCGGGTTGATCAGACTGTTTGGGGTGGTTGGGGTACTTGTTCTTGTAGAACTTGGATTTTTCAGGAGGGGGGTTTTGAGGTCCAGTTTCTCTGAGGTTAAACTGATTCGAAGCATGAGAAGGTTGATCTAGATTATTTTTTTCGAAAATGCTCCTCTGTCGGTTTCCGCTTTGTGGCCGGTAGTTCAGCCAGCGCGTTATGGTAACGCTCAGACTTCTCTAAGATGTCTTCAAGTTTTTCTGCCCCCTGCTCAGCGAGAAATCTCCGGGTATCCGCAGACAAAGTGTTCTTTATTTGTTCTGTTAGAACAAATTCCTCAAGACCTTCATAGATAGAGGGGAGCTGTGAAAGCTCAAGGCACTTTGTTAGATATCCCTTTAGACGAGATGAGAACTGGTGAAAAGTTTCAGAATTCTCTTTCCGGCTGTTGCGAAACAGTTGCAAAAACTTGCGAGCGTTCATTTCAAAACGCTCCAGTAACGCTTTCTTCAACACATCGTAGTCGTCTTGTTGGCTACTTTCCAGCTTAGAATAAACATCATAAGCAGAACCTTTTAGGGCCTGGGAAAGTTTCATATTCCAACGCGACCTCTCTAACCCGTACAGAGTTGCAATTTTCTCAAATTTTTCTAACCATGTGTCAATCTTCTCATTTGGACAAGGGAAAGACTCAAGAGTGAAAGACATAGCATTTAGTTGAAGAGATTGAGTGTTAGCAGGGTCAGTTAAGGAAGAATGAGGAGAAGACTCTCCATTGCTGGAGGTAGAGGCAGCACCACGACTTTGAAGTTCTAGAGCTTTAAGAGCCAACTCATGTTGTCTCTCCTTCTCTCTTTCCTCTCTCTCCTCCCTCTCCTTCTCATGCTGTCTCTCCTTCTCTTTTTCCTCATGCTGCATCCTGCGAATTTCCATTTCTTCCTCAATCTTCTTCTGCTGTAATAGACGGTCTGCTTCTTCTTTCCTCCTAGCTTCTTCTTTTTCCTCTTTAGCTTCAGCTGCTTTCCTCTCCGCATCATATCTCTCAAGTTCGTCCCTGACAAAAGCTTTCGCTTCCTCTCCTTCCAGTCCCTCCTCTCTCGCTTCGTCCCTGAGGAGTTGTCTAAGTTTTGCCCTCTCGGCCATATTATGTCAGTGACTGAAACAAGTCAAGAAAGAAAAGAAGAAAGGATACACTGGTTCCTACCACTACGAGAAACAAATTTCCAAAAATTCAAAAGATGATATCCTTAACCCTGGGATACCTCCTCCAAAAATAAAAATCTAACTATCGCTGCTATTAATCGGCAATAAAGCACCTAATGCAAAACACGACTACGCCAACTAAATGGTAGTTAAGATTAATCCCTGAAAAATAAGTAGCTACAGTGGAAAAGCAAAATAATTATTGCAAAAATTTCGGAGAAAAAAAAAAATCCCTTTAATTTTAAATCCACTATCAAGTTCACCCCTGAAGACAGTTCGGGTGAGGGAGGCAATTAATCTGGACGGATAGTCCGAAACGCACTCCTTAGCTTTGCTCAAACACCTACCTGCTTCAGAACCCTTGTGAATGTTATACACTCACAAAACTTTACCAGCGTTTAGTATTACAAAATCAGTAATTAACATATATTCCGACAATCAACCTGTAACTGAAATGTATATTATTTCTAAATGCTGTGGAAAAAAACTATCAGTTTGTGTGGTCAGCACGCCCGAAAACAGATCGTTAGTCTAGGGGATAAATTATTTAAAGATATAACAACTCACAAGACATCACACCCTTACTCTATTTCAGAATAAAGAATCTAAAAAAAACGAGCTGATATTTGTCGTCTCGTCTTCCTATTCTACGTTCAAAAATCCGTCGGGCGAGACCACATTTGTCGTATCGCCTTAGGATTTTGGGTTCAATTCCCGGTAACGAGCGACCATTTGTCGTACTCGTCTTCCTATTCTAAGTTCAAAAATCCTACGGACGAGAACCCATTTGTCGTAGATTTCGGATAGGAGTATTAAGACTAGGGTTGGTCCCTTCTGAATAGGTTTGAATGAGTGATAGTCACGGTGAGAATTTGAAAAATGAAATAGATTCCACGAGTGGTGAGATGATAGACTGTGGTATAGAGGCTGTCGCTGAAAGCGAAAAGAATTCTTCTCCCTCTCACCTATCCTCTACGACGGTTTTTTTTTTTCAGAGTCCGACAGTCTAAACCACATATATATTACATATAATTCTATCTACTCACGGGCACGCACATACACGTGACGACAGTTAAACACACAGACTTGGAAAATCTATAACAAATGATTTTATATGTATTTGAACGAGCTGACCAACGCACTGATTTAGTTCAAGAGAGAGATTTTTTTATTATTATCATCAAAAAAAAAATCTTCTCACAACACCAAAAATACATCAAGAAAAAAAAACATATACAAATAGTCATACAATTCAAGAAAATGCTACAAGGATGGTAGCCCGTTAGATCTTACTCTAGGTTTAGCCCACAGCCCCGTTAAGAGAACAGATGATGGCCCAAAGAGTTATAGATACGTAGGGTTTAGTCTAAGAGATTTCTTCTTTTCTCGTAAATGTATGCACAGAGTTTGATAAATCTGATTTAACCTAAGAAGTAAAGAAACTCTAGCAAATAGTAACAAATTCTGCAGGTTAAACAAAAAGAATTAAGACAGTAAATGTGGGACGATAATACATCGGTAAAATAACACTCAGACCTGTGTACTCTCATTCATCCAGCCATGGCCTTTCTTACACATGTATACTCACAACTTTGCTCGCTGCCTCTAGGAGCATACTAATTCTAGGACCTTCACACAGACCCGAAGATGCAGTCCTTGACCAAGAAATCCCCAGTTCCAAAAGACGTACTAAACTCTCAGGGAACGATTCCTTGGGGGTTCTAATTTTTCGAATGTCTGATTAAGTCACATAAAATTTTTGTCCAGGCACGAAAGTTAGCAGAGCACAATGTCATTAGCTTTGGATTCTAGAATTAAGGAATGTCAGATCGGTGTCTACTTCCAGGAAGGTACTATATTTTGTCACCACAATACTAGTCACAATCTCTTGCGGAATGTTAATCTTGTAATATTCTCGCCGCCAGGCAGCATGTACATTTAAATTTGTGGAGCGATTTGAACTGGCTCAAAAGCCCAATATATATTTCTAGTCTTTAGAAACCGTTAGTGGGATTGCTATTACTGTCTCTCTCTCTGATGGCTTATGCACTGTCAGACCCGTGTTACTTGAAACAAAGAAACCCACGTGGTTAAAGATAGGAAATGTCTATGCTTCTCACAAATATGTCTCTCAGGTTACTAACCGCTGGCAAGTTGGGTACCACCGTTTCACTATATAAAAGAAAGAACACATATCAAATAATTTACATATATGTACTCAATATAACTTACATTTTAAATAGCAAGCCGACCGCTTGACTTATAATTAAAACTTCCCATAAAGTAAGTTATACAAAAATCAATCATCAGGAATTTAGGAATATCTTCGTATTCCGTCACTATTCACTGATGTAGCATCTAGCATTTATAAGTTAGTTATTAAAACAGTTTCGACTGAGTATTTAACAGTTAAATTAAACTTATTTCAGCTACTTGTTTAGTAAGCTAAAAATATAATTTATTTTGTATTTCCAATGCAACTCGACGATTTAAGAAATAACAAACTATCAAAATATTCACTCTGCACACAGAACTAGTTTAAAATGGAATCGGCGATTTTAACACTAAATCACTTCACAACACTAGATATCTATTATATATAATATTTATATACCTCAACCACAGAATTACTACGAACGTTAAACCACTTCGACCAAACTAAGGCCATCTCTATTTACAGAGATTATTTAGAAATCGAACGAAGGCCCACAGTGAGCGCCGTGTCAGTTTGGGGATTTTTCAGACAAATGTCTGAATACTGACCGGTGCAGATGTAAAGTATCACACCTCACCGGGACTTATGCGGAGAAGAAGCTCGCGCGCTCGGTGAGAATGTAGACTATTGTCTACGTCCTATGTTCAGCGAACCGACTTATCACGCCTTCTGACGCCCTGCAGCCCTGACATCTACGTAATATCGTCCTAGCGCGATTCTCAGTTTTGAGAAAGAAACAGGTAAAGTTTAAAAATACTGAAGAAAATATTTTTCGCAACCGAGTGATGCGAAAAATACAGGAAAAACAAGTATGGAAAGAATATAAATGAAAGGATTAGGGTGAGAGAATAGGAAGAAGATGTAGGTAATTTAATGACATAAAGACCTACGTGACATCTACCAAGTCTGATATCAGCAAAGGACAGTTCAGTGTCAGCAGTATCAAGTTGAACAGATAAGTGTCAGTTAAGACACTGACCACCAATATATAAGAAACAGCTAATAGTGAAAATCCATAGTTCAGTCAACTGATGACAATTAATTGGAAAGTCAAGAGACTAAAAACAGTGATTGCAGATTGCAGTAACTTTAATATTCAAGATCTTGAATTCTAAACAGACAATAATAGTAATTGTATGAATACTTTTATATATATATATGTGTATGCTCTTTTCCAACTAGTAGAAATAGAATATTGGTGTAATCATTAAACTATTTTACCTGTACCTGAGGATTTATTCACTTCTTCCATTTGTGGTTTCAGTGAATGTTCATTTTATTATCCCCTAGAATATAATTAATCATAAGATAGTCACAGGGAGGAGACGCCTTAAATCCGGGTACAACTTCTTACCATCTGGCCAGGGTTTTCACAGTCTGACTATTCCTATGATAGCCATACACCAGTGCTTATTTCTAAGACTGGGGTATTTCTTGTAAGACCAGAACTCTTTACTGGCATAATCTTACATAGATAAATAATTTTATATAACCTCCCGCTACAGTGGGGGCTCGTCTGCGGGATATCTTTGATATTCCAGAGCGAACTTTCTATTTCTGCTGTGTAGAATTTTGTTTTGTAAAATTTTTTGAAAAGAGTAACATAGTAGGAAATAATTATATTTTTAGGAGTACCATTGAGTACAGATAAAGAAAGCTGTTTCATATATGGTGAAGTCAGTTTAATTAACTTTAATTTTAACTAAGTTAATTATATTGTAGTAAATTAGTTTGAGTAAGATCACTTGCCCTACTAGACTACAGATACATCATGGCTGACTTGGTCAAATTTAGGTCTGCTACACTGCAGGTGGGAAAAGAGCTTGGCATGGATGGTGACGCTCTGATCCGGTATGTCACGACGGAATGTGAAAAGTACACCGAGAGAGAAGCAAAGCAATTAGAAGCAGAGAGAGAAACAAAGAAATTAGAAGCAGAGAGGAAAGCCAAGAAATTAGAAGCAGAGAGAGAAGCCAAGAAATTAGAATTAGCAGCAGAGAGAGAAGCCAAGAAATTAGAAGCTGAGAGAGAAGAAAGGAGGTTACAAGCAGAGAGAGACCATGAGCTGAAAATGAGACAGCTTGATCTTGAACTTCAGGCTGGGACTATCACCATGGTAATAGCTCACCTCATTCTGCGAATAGCTCTTTTCAGAACACAGCAAATGGGGCCATGAACTTCCACCTAGATCCATTTGTTGAAAAGGAGGACGCAATTGAGTCGTACCTGGATAGGTATGAAAGGCTAGCCTCTACATATGGACTGGAAAAGGAAATATGGAGTCTAAAGTTATCCCAGGGATTGAGAGGTATTGCATATGATGTGTTTCTGAAACTCCCCAAAGAAGATCAGGAAAATTATGAAATACTAAAGCAAGCCTTACTGATCCGGTATGAAAAGAACTCTGAGGCATATAGGAAGAAATTTAGAACTTCTAAACCTCTACCTGGAGAAACATATAACCAGTTCTCAGCTAGGCTAGAAACGTATTTGTTGAAATGGAGTAGTTTAGGTAAGTATCAGAAAACCTACGAGGATCTGAAAGAAATGGTTATGTTAGAGCAAGTGAAAGATTCCATGTCTCAAGAAATGAGGAAATTCCTTATGGAACAAGGAGCAGAGAGGCTGGAAGACATTTTGAAATGTGCAGAGAGATACCAAGCAGCTCAAGCTGAATTGGTAGGAACAAACAGGAAGCAGGTAGAAGGATATAAGCCAACACCACAGGATACCCAGGTTGACCAGAAGGATAAAGCGTACAGAAATAAGCCAAGATTTGATAATAAGGACAAAAACCCTCAGACTCAGGAAAAGAAACCCTACAAACAGGGAGATAAGTGGTGCAAATTTTGTAAGATGAGCAACCACAACACTGATGAATGTGGGAGGAAAAAACCCCTTCATCATGCTGCATGTCTACAGGTGAAGGCTTCTGATAGGAAGGAACTGACTGTGAGTCAGAATAGCCTCCATCACCCACCTACAACGGAGATAGTGACTGTGAATGGCAAACAAGTCACAGGAATGTATGACACAGGTTTGTCCTATGATGCATTCGTGTGTGCATCTCTGGTGCGCCCTGAACAAATCACCACCCAAACAGTGGATATTCAAGGGCCACTAAAAGGAACGTCACCCCTTACTTTACCCATAGCAAAGATTCATGTCAGTTGTCGCTATGTGGAAGGGGAGATAAATGCAGCTGTGATAGATGATCCCTTTTACCCCCTGATGTTGGGGCGTAGATATGTTTTCTTGGGAAACCCTGTAAAACCTATGGTTATGGCAGAAAGCCAGACCAGGTCTGACTCCAGGAACATAGAGAGGGACACCAAATTAACATTTCAGTCGACTGAAATGAAAAGGGCTCAAGAAGCAGACAGCACGTTGAAGCCTTGTTTTGGCAAATTATCAAAAACACATAAAGCTCCAAGGAAAGGACATTTCTATATTGAACATGGACTCTTGTACAGGAAAGCTGGCAGAGGGACGAAAAGTCATGGTCAAATTGTTGTACCATCCACCTATAGGAATAAGGTTATAGGCTGGGGACACATATCAACTTTGAGTGAACACCTGGGTAATGGTGCCACAAAACAAAGAATAGCCACCCAGTTCTACTGGCCAGGTATTACGGAAGACATAAATCAGTATGTAAATTCCTGTCCAGAATGCACCTATGTAGATTCAGAAAGTCGACGGAAGAGTCTTCATCAAAAATCTACAAGCAAACCAGCAATCAGGGGTACTCCCGAGATTGGCACGGGAGGGGAAAGGAAACATCCCACACAGGTTCAATTGCAGCCTGAACCCCATGCGCTGGAAAAAAGGAACCAATCACGTAGCAAAAATCAAACACCTACGGATTTGCGAGGGAAAACCACATCCAACTATCAACGAAAAGAGGGCGGTAAACTTCATGGGAAACCTACCGACCCCGTTTCACCAGCAGTAAGAGCCTGGATGAAAAGCCGAACAGGAAGAAGAGAGATAGTAAAGGATGCATATATTCTTGGAAAACAGAATGTGGGCGAAGATTTTCTTAGCCGTCATCCCACAGAGCTTGAGGAGGATAGAAGGAAGGAAAACTAACCTCGGAATGGCCGATTTGCAATTGTCTTGTACCCAATAGTTAAGCTAGATATCATCCACCTTAAAATATGGGGGAGCTATGTCGCAAAATTGGTTTCAAGTCATTACAAACGTGTTCATGTAGATTTATAAACCCGTCAACGATCGATTGACCGCTTTCAAAATGGCGGTATATCAGCGAAATGTGTATCAGACAGAGGAAATCGCCAAGGATAAATAAAAGCAGAAGGGAATCAGTATGAAAAGGATTTTACATTTTAGTACAGGGAAGGATTGTGTATAACTGCATATAAGAAGGAACGGTAGGAAGTTCTCATTTACGGAGATATATGCGTATTTCGGCTGCCCACAGTTACGCGGAAAAGCATGTAAACCCACTTCTGTTCTAAATATTAAAATCCACAAATAACAGTTTGGGAAATTACATGGATAGGAAGATAGAGATTTATCGGCTGTATAATACTAGATAAGATGGAACAATATGGATATTATATATGCCGAGAATGAGAAAGGCAAAATTTCAGTCGACGCACAGATCGGCTGAAATCGCTGTTCGGGAAAGATTTTTCAGGCCTAGGTTTAAGCTGTGACGTCAGTACCCTCCGATACGTCCGCGCTATACGGATATAAAAGAGTATCGGTAAAACTGAGAGAGAGACATCGAAAGAGGTTTGAGACAGACGGACTGGAGGCAGAGTTTCGCCACTACCCATGAATTGTGAGCGGATCGCCAGAAACATTGTTCAGTCCAGTATCTGAAGTCTTAGGGTAAGCGAAATTACGATAACTGCCGTGTATAATATTTGTTATTTCAGGTTCATATAGAATTCACAAAATATGCCTGTATAATAGTCATTGATATAATGTATTGTATTTTTAATATGATCTAAACATGTGCATTGTGGATGATTGTTGCTTGTACAAAAATTAATCACAAATAGCCCCACAGCCTAATGAAGATATATTTATCATATTGCTTTATCGCTTACGAAGATAAAGGCAGTCCCATGGCAGAGATTGTCATAGGGAAATGAAGTGTTAGAAACTTCATCATGGAAGATCCCAGTTTACGAGGTTAGGTGACTAGTCCCCTTCCTCGCTGCCTTTGCCTTCCCTAGTTCGAGCGCACAACTTTGTACCCATTTACAGCTGGTAAACTGGAGTGTTCTACAGCCAGTTTCAGTAGAAAGCAACCTGATCACGTGGTCACTCACTTTATTTATTTATGTATTAATTTTGGGTAGATGCTAAGATAGCATCAGTATTTGAATTTGTACTTGATATGATTTAGAAGGATCAAGTTATAGATCAGAAAAGGATGTATAGGAGCAGAGTAAACCAGATGATGTTTATTACGGATATGTTAATATTAATTCTGTATCATTGAAATGATGTTACTTGCTATGACTGTATAACTTTGACACCTGATGACTGACTAGTCTGACTTATGTGCTAGTCAGTTACACTTAATTGAAATGTTAATATTAATGCCATATCACTGAAATGATGTCCTTACTTACTATGATTGTATAACGGTGACATCTGATGACTGACTGGTCTGACATCTGTGCTAGTCAGCTACAAGTCTAGCCAGATACTAGCCAAGGCTGTTATGTTGCAGGTTCCATGAAATAACTCAAACCAGACTGTCCAGTATCAGAAGCCTGTGTTGTTCATCAGAGGCCATCCCACAAAAGTGCAGGACCCCAAAGAGTGAACTTCAACTGGTCATTGGCATCCCTACTGTTGGGTCTACCAAGTCTGATATCAGCAAAGGACAGTTCAGTGTCAGCAGTATCAAGTTGAACAGATAAGTGTCAGTTAAGACACTGACCACCAATATATAAGAAACAGCTAATAGTGAAAATCCATAGTTCAGTCAACTGATGACAATTAATTGGAAAGTCAAGAGACTAAAAACAGTGATTGCAGATTGCAGTAACTTTAATATTCAAGATCTTGAAGTCTAAACAGACAATAATAGTAATTGTGTGAATACTTTTATATATATATATATGTGTATGCTCTTTTCCAACTAGTAGAAATAGAATATTAGTGTAATCATTAAACTATTTTACCTGTACCTGAGGATTTATTCACTTCTTCCATTTGTGGTTTCAGTGAATGTTCATTTTATTATCCCCTAGAATATAAGTAATCATAAGATAGTCACAGGGAGGAGACGCCTTAAATCCGGGTACTACTTCTTACCATCTGGCCAGGGTTTTCACAGTCTGACTATTCCTATGATAGCCATACACCAGTGCTTATTTCTAGGACTGGGGTATTTCTTGTAAGACCAGAACTCTTTACTGGCATAATCTTACATAGATAAATAATTTTATATAACCTCCCGTTACACGACGGTCAGCGTAACGGGTCCTTTTACCTTTACTTCACTTTACCTGTTAAAGGTGTTCATTACTTTGTTCAGCCGTTGTTGTGTGGTCATACCCTTAGGAGAGCGAGCCTATAGTTGTTATTATAAACCCACACAGCAGCGGTGTAACCCGGGGAGTGTTCTCCATGATAAGTGGTTCCTGACAGCCATCTTCGTCTTCTTGCCAATTTCTCTTTTGCCTTCTTTCCTCTCGTGATATCACCATGTTTTTGTTTTTGTTTTGGAGCTGTTGATAACCATCCCTCTCTTCTCCAGCTCTTCCTTCCAGACTTGCAAGTTGGATTGAAGATGGGCCTCTGATTTAGCAATCAGGGCAACATCATCAGCAAATGCCAGATCTGAAAAACAAACCTGTCTCATCTTCCAGACCCCACTGAATACTTTCTTGTCCTCTCCTTACATGCTTTGATGACATCGTCCATGAGGAGTATGAAAAGATAAGGTGACAGGGTATCACCTTGTCTTACACCAGTGGTGGTCCTGAATTCTTCTGGCTTATGGTTTGCCGTCCTCACATAATTTCTGCAAGAGTTGTAGAAGTTCTGTATAGCATGAACCAGAGGTGCTGGAATGTTCTTCCGTACCAAGCAGTCCCAAAGCTTTCTACATGGAATCTTGTCAAACGCCTTTTCTAGATCCAAGAAAAAGAAGATGCATCTTACCTTTATACTCAAAGAACTTTCACTCAGCTGTTTGAGTGTGAAGATCAGGACTTGAGTACTTCGGTTTGCTCGGAAGCCACATTTGACCTCATCCATTTGCGGCTCAGCTAGGAGTGAGTCTTTGCTCAAGGATTCCAGAGTATATTTTACCGGGGAAGCTGAGAAGGGATATGCCTCTATGATTTCCACGTTGTCTGTTATCACTCTTTTAATAAATAAATAATAATTGCACATATTTGCACGACAACATTCCGTGCACATGTGACATAAATAATTGCATTTATATTCACAAAACATTTCACACGCATCCCATACATACAGTTGCAATTATATTTACATAAACATTTCACTTACGGCTCATACAAATGCACATACCCACTCATGAGTGTTCAGAAAAAAAATAGTGTGCTATTTTCAGTGGAATTTTCTTTCGCAGCATGTATTAGCATTAGTCATATTATTGTAACGAAGCTATTTAACAACCTTCTTAACATTTATATATGTGCATAGGGCTAGCAACCTCAGGTTACAAATATCTTACAGCAACCACCCCTGCAGGAGCATATGCGTGGTTTGGTGCAGGTTTC
Organism: Oreohelix idahoensis; assembly: GCA_024509875.1. NCBI lineage: Eukaryota > Metazoa > Mollusca > Gastropoda > Stylommatophora > Oreohelicidae > Oreohelix > Oreohelix idahoensis. Next base: position 45,334 of record JAMPIV010020064.1, on the reverse strand, counting down.
CAGTAAGGGAACCTGCAGCAGTGAAGGCCATATGCTCCATACGGAGTGAAAGAGTAATGATGATGTATTTTCCCGATTCGTCATGAATACAGTTTGAGTTTAATGTACCTGTAGCTTGCGATTGAAACGACTGAACAGAATATTGTGTTAATGAAAAGTATATTCTTGAAAATGTTTTGTAGGAATCTGCGACCCCTGGGACAGCCCGACGTGTAAAGAGAAACGAGTGACTGGAGGAAAGTACGCAACTCAGCAGGAGTGGTTGAGGGATATGTGCAAGCGTGACGGACTTGAGTGTCCCGCCATTACAGAAACAAGTAATTAGAGTGTGCATGGATGTTATTCAATTAACATGTTAACAGATAACTTCATTCATTTGGAATCCTGCAAATCTCTGTGAAACATCTGCCTTCATCATGTTTGCACCAAACCACACGGTCTTTTATACGTATTTAATCTTGCGCTACAATATAACCGACGGGCCCTGTGTCTATGTTTAACCGAGCGTCTCGTCAAAACGAGGCAAAATTGTACTTTCAAAAACGAGGAGCTGAAACTCCACATATAAATTTCCAGTCTTCCTGTCTTGTGCCATTCTTACAAGTTCTTTCCAGGCTTCCTTTGCCTTTTTCAAGTTAGGGACCAACACTGTCCATCACATTTTTTTGCTTTAACTTTATTTATTTCTTACACTGGGATCTCAGGCGGGCACTAATTAATGAAAGCCGGTAAAGCAAGACAAAGAAAGAATATGTCTACTACAACTTCAGGCAGTACAAGGCAACTAGTTTGAGCTTGTTCATAGGGTAATAACTTCATGATGTAACATACATTGCTACATATACCACCGCTGTAAGAACATTGGAATTTGTGGTGCAGGCTTCTTGTAAGGGGATCGGCTGTAGCGGTGGCTCCATGCTCCATAAGGGTTGAAAAAGAAATGATTATCATGTAACGTTCTTTGTTTTAAATGATAGTTTGTTTTCTTTTTTAATAAATCATAGCCTTCAACTTTGTTTTAAATGATAGTTTGTTTCTTCTTTAATACATCATAGCCGTCAATTTTGTTTCCTCAGATGTGACTACCTTGACCGTTCGATTCCCACTAGGGACTAATGTCCCCGCCAAAGAAACAACGTACGAGTGTCAGATCTTTAATCTGAACACACTTGGGCTTCCCCAGGACCAAGATTTCCATATGGTCGCAGTGACGCCAATCATAGAGAACAGAAATGTGCTTCATCATATGGTTCTCTCAGGCTGTTCAGGTATCTTGAGTTATACCTGAGTCATTAAGCTAAAAGTACACGGTTATTAAGAAGTTACTTCCCATTTTAAAGCTGCTATTTCCTCACTCCTTCTCAAATAATTTAAACCAAACCTACGTCCCGATAAAGATAATTGAATGCCATTTTATTGCATACAATAATATGTCATTTTATTGCATAAAATAATATGTCAATTACCCTTACAATTCAGTGCAGAATACGGCCTGTCCAAGACATACTTAGTTGTTTCTTTTCTACCCTGAGGTGTAGAGATTTGCCAGAGAGATCGCCATACTATCCTATCGGCTGTCTTTCTTCTGGTCTGGTTCAAATCTAGTCTTCTGTCTTTCAGAGAGAGTCTTCTTCTTATTCTTCTTGTTCGTTCGCCCTCAAAGCTCCACATTAAAGACTAATAAAGGCAGTAGTCAGCTCAAGGTTCCTGACATATCCAAACAGTTATTCGTTGACAGACGCGGGTTGTTGCCAAATGCCACACCGCGCAGTGTTGTAAGTTAGGCAGAACTGGAGCAGAATATTAGAAATTGTCAGATCTTGTCCTCCCAGCGAACTCTGGGTCGTCCATAAGTCATAATTGGAAGCAATTTGTGCTCTCTTTTGTAACGTGCGGATATTGGCCATTTCAGAATTTATTTTATCTCTATTTTATTTCAGAAAAAAATGTAATAAAACTTATTATTCAAATAGTAGCTATTAATAACTGTTTTATTGTTTGGTTCACATATTCCCATAAGATAACAGTCAGGACATAAGAATTTAAAAATTACTGACGTTTCAGTGATCCCGTTGTACAGTTAAGTTTGAGTGAGTGAACTTACATATTCATATACACAGTAACATTTAACACCCTACTATAGCCAACCGACCTTAGTCTAGGTTGAACAGGACGTGCCTCGCCAAAACGAGGCAAAAATCCTGTAAAAAAAAAAACTAACATAACATATGATATTGTGTCAATGAACTGATGACGATGAGCATTAATAACGAACGTCGCTGGAATGTACAAGTGATAACAGATGCATTAATAACGAACGCTGCTGGAATGTACAAGTGATAACAGACACACTAACAACGAACGTCATCGGAATGTGCGAGTGATACGAAACGCATTAATAACGAACGTTGCTGGAATGTACAAGTGAGAACAGACTCATTAAAAACAAACGTTGGTGGAATGTACAAGTGACAACAGACGCATTAATAACGAACGTCATCGGAATGTACACGTGATAACAGACGCATTAATAACGAACGTCGTGGAATGTACAAGTGATAACAGACACATTAATAACGAACGTCGTGGAATGTACAAGTGATAACAGACACATTAATAACGAACGTCGTGGAATGTACAAGTGATAACAGACGCATTAATAACGAACGTCGTGGAATGTACAAGTGATAACAGACACATTAATAACGAACGTCGTGGAATGTACAAGTGATAACAGACGCATTAGTAGCGAACGTCGAGGAATGTACAAGTAATAACAGATGCATTAATACCGAACGTCGTGGAATGTACAAGTGATAACAGATGCATTAATAACGACGACTGGTGGTGATGGATTGGACAGACATTGAGGCGGCCTCTTGACAGTATTACCAGGCAGTTCTTGTTATGGAAAACCATGGATACGAGAAGCATAGGTTGACCGAAATACACATTGAGAAGAGAATGGAAGACAGAATGAAACGACACAGAACGAGCTTGAGCTGATGTCACAGGACACGAAGACTTGGCACGTGGGTATTGAGGGCATGTGTTACTTGGGGAGTGAAAGGAAGTGAGTGAACGTTCTCCCTGACAAACGTTAATTGATAAATATCTCTTTTGTCATCATTTTTTTATCAACACACTTGACATACGTTATCCTCGGGATATCATACTAGGAATATCATATTAGGGATATCATAAGAGGGATATACTACTAGAGATATTATACTAGGGATATCATACTAAAGATATATTACTAGTGATGTCATTCAAGGGATATTATACTAGTGATATTATCAGAGTGATATGATACTAGAAGTATCATACTAGAGACATCATAAGAGCCTGTAGATTCTAGGGCATATATATATAATTATATATATACAAGTTGCTTCAAAAAGTTCCCGGAATTTGTGTATTGTATATAAATAAGTAAATATACAATTATTTACACTACATTTCCTTCAAAATAGTTCCCTTCGGCAACTACACACTGTTTGCCAACGTCCATACAGCTGTTGGAAACATTCATGGTACCCATTCTTTGACACCTCTCTCAGCTGCTTTGTCACATTGGTGATAACGTCCTCAGCATCCCTGAATCTCTGTACTTTCAGTGCCAATTTTAGGCGAGGGAACAAGAAACAATCAGGTGGTGCCAGGTCGGGAGAATGTGGAGAAAGTTCCAGGGTGGTCACATTGTGCGTTGGGAGGTACTGCTTCACCAGTAGGGATCGATGTGCTGGCGCATTGTCATGTAGCAGAACCCAACTGTTTGTTCTCCATTTTTCTGGGCGTTTCCTTCTGATTGCATCTCTTAGACGACGGAGGATATCAACGTATACTTCCTTGTTAACCGTTTGGCTTTCAGGAACGAGTTCATGGTAAACAATACCCTGGGAATGAAAGACATCTTCCAACATAACTTTTCATTTGCTCTTGTCCAAACAAAATTTCTGTGTCCGGGCATATGAGGGTGATTTCCATTCAGAGGACTGACGTTTTGTCTGAGGATCGTACAAAAAACACCACGTCTCGTCTCCTGTGATTATATTGTTGAGAAAATTGCTATCTTGATCAGCCACAGTGACTAGGTCTCCTGCCAGTGTCAATCTCGTTTCTTTCTGTTCAGGAGATAACATTTTGGGAACCATGTGTTGACAAACACGGTGCATGTGCAGTTCATTGTGGAGAATACTGTGGCAACTTCGAACTGATATTCCAACTTCTGAGGCTATTTTCTCTACACAGTCTTCTGTCAACACGAACAACGTTCCGAACAATGTTTTCATTGCTTATCGAGGTAGGCGGTCGTCCGCTACGTGGATCATCATCGACACTAACACGACATTCACAGAAACCCTTGTGCCACTCAAAAACTTGCGATTTCGTCATTGCGGTATCTGTATATGCTTTATTAAGCAAGGTTACTGTCTCTGAGGGTGACTTCTCAAACAAAACACACAATTTGACGTTTGTACGTTGTTCAATCAAGGATCTTTTCAACTCCGACGATGCTACGTGCACACCACAGAAACAAACTTCTGTAACTTTTGTTCGAGAGTACATGTGTCACCATTTTTTTTTTTTTTTTTTTTTAAATTTCCTCGCATGAGGTTGCATATTTTCCTCGCATGAGGTTGCATTGGCCCCCGCCCAAACCCGGCTCTGGTCAAAACCACATGTCCCAACACAAGAAGACCCAATGACACCATGTGTCATTGTAGTGGTCTTCCGTGTTTTCACACAAAGGACGTCATGACATAAATGTCACTACTTGTCCCTGTGTGTAGACACATGATCCTAGCCAAAAGCCGGATATTTTTTTTTTTTTTTTTTTATATTCCTCGCACGAGGTTGCATTGGCCCCTGCCCATACCCGGCTCTGGTCAAGACCACATGTCCCAACACAAGAAGACCCAATGACACCATGTGTCATTGTAGTGGTCTTCCGTGTTTTCACACAAAGGACCTCATGACATAAATGTCACTACTGGTCCGTGTGCGTAGACACATAATCCCAGCCAAAAGCCGGATATTAGGCCGTTGAGTTTGCTAGGAGCATTATAAATGCTCAAGCGGGAATTATAAGCGGTGATTTGGTTTTGGTTAAGGGGGAAAGTATAAAAAAGTGGTTTAAGAAATAAGAATGGATTTGAATAAAGACTATTTGTCTTGCTAAAAGGGAGATAAAATGAGTGAAATAATACTTTGATCAAAGGGAGGAGACTCTGAATATTAAGGTCAGGGGAGGAAAACTCTTAATTACACTTAAAGAGATTTGGTGAGTTGGTAATTATGGTTTAGAAAATGTACATATAAGAATTGTATAGCAAGCTTTAGAGAAGACAATATAAGGTTAAGTCAAATTATGCAAAGGGAGACAACGGTTAATTACCTCCCTTATATGATTAAGTGAGGTGAGAGAAAAAAAATATGCACGTGAAAAGTTTACTAGGACAACGGATGACACTTCACTGAGTTGTTTACACAGCGGATAAGCGTGAACATATTCCAGCTGAGTGGAGAATAGGAGGAACCAATGAATTTACAGTAAACAAGGACAGATCAGCTGATAATGATTTTATAGAAGAGAACACACTTGGACACGCTGGTGAGCGGTCGCATTTTTTCGGAGGAGCAGTCCTGGTTAAGGACGTAGAGTGGCAGGAATGTGTTTTTCTGCCAGGCTCAAGTTCAATTTCTGTGGGAAACAGAATGAATACTTCTGAAGAATCCTAATAGACCTAGTTTTAGTAGTAGAATCTATTCACATATGAAAGACAAAGCTGTGTTTAAAGTATAGGCTTAGTGATAAGGGGTTGATAATAAGAAATATGAATGTTGTGAGGATTCTGTGAAACCAAAGTAAGTAGGTCTTTTGACTCATAACTTTTGATAGACATTGAATAGAATGATTTCAGAAGCTGAAATAAAGTATTACAAGGTTAACGACGCTTACAACTAAGTGAGCGCAGGATAATGAGAAATGAAGCTGAAGCTACAAAACTGACTATGAGGTGGATAAAATGAGACTAAGTAAGCATCGGCGAAGATTTACAGAGGAATCTGGATTTAATAGCCGTGCTGGGCTATTGTGTAATGAACTTTGCAATATTGACTGTTACAAGTAAGATGAGTAAGAAATTGAAGGGTGATTGTATTTACAGGATGAAACATGCGCTCTCTAGCAGGTATAAGTATGAGGATACTGCAACAGGTGTACCCAATGTGCTAATTGGCATATATGAATTTTAAAAGATGATGGTATCTAAATTGACAAAATAGAAAATCCGACGACTAGGTCTGCCCCAGTCACCTAGTTCGTTGATTAACAATTAGTGCCAATATTCATATACAGGGCACACAGTCACATAAGATTACTACATGGCACTGTGACATATTACTAATTGGTGCCGCAACCAGTCCTAGGAGTTCACCACCACGGTGACATATTACTAATTGGCGCCGTGACCAACCCTTCTTAAAGTGACATGGCTACATCACAAGGAGAGATGGAATACCAACAACAATAGCAACAACAACAACATTCCATATTTGTTCCACCACCTGTGGAGCAAGAACCAACAATGGCCGCTCTTAAGAGTATTACTGAAACGCTATATAATGTTGACTTATATGCAAAATATAATCAGATTAGATCAGTGATAACCCCATTTAAAGGAGACTCGAAAGAATTTAGAAAATGGATGAAGGATGCAGACAGATTTGCCACTATGATAAATGCAAGCACAGATATGGAACGGAAGAAGATACTATATTTCTCGTCTGACGCTCTTGTTACGGATTTCTTAAGGAGACGTGATAATACATATCCAAGTGAGACATATGATTCATTGAAGAAAGAGCTAACGAAACGCTATATTGACATTACAAATACGGAACATGCATGGTCATTGCTTCGCCGCATCAAACAACAACGTAACGAGCTTATACAATCCTATGCAGAGAAATTATTAAATTTGGCGGAGGAGGCATTGCTGAATGGATTGACAGCATCACCGGACCTTGAGAAACATCTGGTAGGAATTTTTATTGACGGACTGTTGGGCAGTAGTACAAAACTCTATATGATTCGTAAGGATCCCAATACAATAAATGAGGCGATCCAGATAGCGATTACAGAAGAAAATGTCCAAACGAGGTTTAATCAATGTATCGAACAAAAACCAACAGTCGAGGCACAGACAGAACATGAGCCGATGGAGATTGGACATTCCCGTTCTCGTTGGCGTCGCCCAAGCCGTACGAAAAACCAGAGACAGGTGAACACAAGCTATCCTCGACATTTTCACAGGCAGCAGAGTATACAGCAGGTGAATATTCCCACTTGTTTTAGTTGCGGTTGTAGAGGACACATAGCCCCTGAGTGCCGACAACAACATCCTCGCTGGCACCAGCAGTATTATAATGTTCCACAACAGAGTAGTTATGAAAGTACGCGAGGACATAACCAAAACTTTAGAGGAGCGTATACACCATCCAACTTCAGAGCCAGACAAGCACGAACGTATAACCAGGAAAATGGAACGGTCAATCACTAAGTAGGACCGTTAGTGATGACCGTAAAGTAAATGAAGACAGCTTCCTTTTAGCCACGTTGAAAGTAGATGATCAACACAAGTCCAAACTCATTACGTTTGTTACTAAACACCAGGACGTGTTTGCATTAACAGATATGGAGTTAGGTAGAACTAATACAGTATATATGGACATTCAAACTACAACAGAAGAACCCATTAGTTTGAAACCATACCACACTCCATTAAAAACAGGCAAATAGTAGAGAAAGCTATAAATGACATGTTGAATGCAGGAGTTATAGAGAGATCGAGATCAGCATGGTCGTCACCAATAGTGATTGTCTCCAAGAAAGACAGAACGAGTAGATTCTGCTGTGATTATCGAGCGTTAAACAGAATTACAAAAACAATTTCGTATCCATTGCCACGGATAGATGATATTTTGGCAACACTTGGACACTCCACACATTTCACTACATTGGATGCACGCTCAGGATTTTGGTGCATTCCTATGACACCAGCAGCGAAAGAAAAGTCAACGTTTTGTACACACATGGGTAGTTACAAATGGAACGTTATGCCTTTTGGGTTGAAAGGAAGTCCCGCGACATATATGGCGTTGATGGATGAAGTCCTACAAGGAATGCATTCTTTCGCATTAGCTTATATTGATGATGTATTGATTCACACATCAGGTACTGTGGATGACCACCTATACAAGGTTGAACAAGTTTTTGATCGCCTACGACACCACCAGGTTAAACTCAAACTAAGTAAATGCGAGTTCCTAAAGACGGAAACTAAATACTTAGGGTTTATAGTGAATAAAGAAGGTATTCGCCCTGATACAGATAAAGTGGAAGCAATAAGGAACATGCCCGCTCCCACAACAATGAAGCAGGTACGAGCGTATATTGGTTGTTGCGGATACTACAGACGTCACGTCGTTAATTACTCCAAGGCTGCTGAACCACTCATTGCACTTACCAAGAAATATTCAAGATTTAGGTGGACAAAAGAATGCCAAGAATCCTTTGATTATCTTAAGGAAGCACTTACAAAGATACCACTGCTTGCACATCCGGATATATCTCGTCCAATGATCTTGTATACAGATGCTTCAGATACAGCAATAGGCGCTTGCTTAGTCCAACTCAGGGAAGAGAATGAGACACCCATTATACCAGAAATCCCTAATGAAATGCCTATAGCATTCGTGTCACACGCTCTCTCTAAAACTCAGAAACGATGGTCGACAACGGAGAAGGAAGCGTTTGCTATACATTACGCGATACAAAAACTTGATTGTTATATCAGAGGTACTAAACTCACAATCAGAACAGACCATCAACCATTAGTGAATTGGCTTACTAAGACGCAGGAGCAGCCAAAAAAGTTACAAACATGGTCTATGAACCTACAATCATATGATACAAAAATTGAATACATTCCCGGTATTCAAAATACGTGTGCAGACCTCCTTTCGCGAACACCACAACCTAGTACTATACTGGAAGATGATCTAATTGTGTCTACAGATATCAACGACAACGCAAAGGAAATTAATCCTAAAAGAATCATCACGGACAATGGAAAGCAATTTGTAGGCAACCCTTTTAAGAAGACACTTCGGACTTTGAATATTCAGCATACGACTAGCACTTTTTATAGACCGCAGGCAAACGGACGAAATGAGAGAATGCATGCTACATTGCATGATATCCTTGCTAAATATATACAAGGCAATGCTCAATATTGGGACGTATATATCAATCAAGAGTAAACATAAACGAGACGATAGGACTATCTCCGTTCTACATGCTATATGGACGTGAGCCTATGTTCCCATTAGATAATCTTTTGCAACCCCAAAAGAATGATCAAGGTGAAGATCCTATAGAAGTTATACTACAAGAAAAGCACAGAGCACATCAGATAGCAAACAGTAATGCACAGAAAGCCTTCAAGAAATGGCAGAAGCAGCATGACAAAAGAGCGAAGTTAGAGCAATTCAAAGTCGGAGATAAAGTATATTACAAGAAGAACGTTAGAGATAATAAGTTGGATGCACGATGGCTGGATGGATATAAAATAGTAGAACAGACAACACCCGTTAATTACAGACTATGGCATGAGGAGAAGAACATAACCGTCAAAGCACACGCATCACAGATGAAAAAAGATGATCATCGCCCTACAGCTCCGCCAGCCTTATACAGTAGCAGACCAATACGAAAGGTCACGTTGAGTTATTATGATTCCACAGAGACATTAAGTACTTCACGTGAAGAAAACGGCATGAATGTTGAGCACAATATTAGCCTACAACAACGTAACACTTCAGGTCAACTCCAAGATGCTGTACATCGTTTAGTTCGCTGCAGAGAAGACTCAGAAGATGAAGATGACATTCCACCAGCAGAATTGAGAGAAAGATTAATATACAGAGACAATCGCCTACACGGGATAGATAGTAATACGCCACTATCGACACAAGACGAAGAACCTCATGCGTCCATAACAAGTCAAACATACTATGGTAGTCAAGGACTACAACCGTCAACCTCCAGTCAACACCAGTCTACACATTCTACTTGGGATAGTGAAGATGACAGACCTTTGAAATCAACAACGAGAAACATGGTTCCCCACGGTAGCAACTTTACAGAAGAACATGCGAGTCAAGGACTACCACGTCCAACCTCCAGTCAACACCAGTCTACACATTCTACTTGGGATAGTGAAGATGACAGACCTTTGAAATCAACAACGAGAAACATGGTCCCCCACGGTAGCAACTTTACAGAAGAACATGCGAGTCAAGGACTACAACCGTCAAGCTCCGGTCAACACCAGGCTACACATTCTACTTGGGATAGCGAAGATGACAGACCTTTGAAATCAGCAACGAGAAACATGCCCCCCCCCCCCCCCCAGTACGAACTTTACAGAAGAGCATACGACTCAGAGGTCACCACTGTTAACTTCCAGTCAACACCAGCCTACATACTCTAGCTCAGATAGTGATGACGAACAGTCTTTACAAGTGACGAAAAGTAACATTGCTCACCATACCCAGAGCACTACAGCGGAGCATATAAATAAAAACAAGAATGTCATTGATACGCCTTCAGCACAGGTGGAATCTGAACTTGACATAACAGAACGAGAAGACAGCGACATAGAGTGTATGGATGATACAACCTGCACCGAAATACGCATAGCTACCAAACGCCCTTACCAACCGTCGTCACTAGATTCACCACCAAGAGCAAAATTGCTACGATTACCGCAAGAACATCTACGAACAAGATTCAAAAGAAATCATCGCCAAGTACATAAACCTTCACTAGGTTTCCAACAAAATATAAATATTCGTTCGCCCCCTACCTCCTGCAGAGCGACTATAAACACGACATCGCAATGCATATCAACTTCGTCACAGTATGACAGTCGCCTCTCCAGTAGAGAAATTACACTGTTGGAACTCGCAAAACAAATCTCCAACTTAGTGTAAAGTACTTACCCAGCAATAGTACTAATTCGCAGCACTAACCCAGCTATAGTGTTTAATTCGGTACTCTAACCAACATAGTACCTAAAGTTAAGTTAATTAATTGAGTCACACTGTGTTTAGCTTAAGTTGATATTCATATACTGGAGCACGCTTAGACACTTACAGTACTCACTAACTTCTTTAAAGAGAGTCGAGTTGACAAACTAGATTACACATAGTCTTAAGAGTGTGATAGAGCAGATTGAACACATAGTTTTAAAGAGTGTGACAAACTAGAGTGAATACACAGAAACTCATCATTGTGACACAGTAGAGTAGACACATATAGTCTTAGGAGTGTGACAAACTGGAATAACTACATATAGTTTTAGGAAACTTGACAGTGTTCTTCCCAAGGTACAAGATGCAGAATACCAGAGGATCAAGACTGACATTGGTTAAAATATGTATAGTACATTAAATGCATGTTAATCATTATAATGTACCTATTTCAGGCATAAAGGTATTCAGGACTAGAGGAAAAAAAGAGAAAAGAAAAGAAGAAAGGAAGTGATCCAGACGCAGTCAGGTGGAGTTTCACTCATGGACATACGCAAATGTTGGACTGAGGATGAACGTCCCCACTTGTTACTGCACTGGTTATACAGAGATACAAGGGATAAAACGTGGTTGCAGTATTGGTATTATGGGTACTGCTTACTTAGGAGATGATGGTAATGACAGTTATAGGGTCATGACTATATTACTTCTACATCCTAAGGTTAGATATTTTGTTAACCCTGACGTACTACTGTATGTATATATAGGTTTAGACAGAGTTAAGGATTTGACCGATGCATCCAAGGCTAGAATCAGTCGGGCACATCAACTCTGACATAGTGACATGTATCTTTCACTATCGCTCCAAGACATATAAAGGTACTGGTGCATGTATATATAGGTTTAGACAGAGTTAAGGATTTGACTGATGCATCCAAGTCTAGAATCAGTCGGGCACATCAACTCTGACATAGTGACATGTATCTTTCACTATCCCCCCAAGACATATAAATGTACTGGTGCATGTATATATATATAGGTTTAGACAGAGTTAAGGATTTGACTGATGCATCCAAGGCTAGAATCAGTCGGGCACATCAACTCTGACATAGTGACATATCTTTCACTATCACATTAGGATATTTACTTATGCACCACTAATTAGTTATTTCTGCTTATCTGTCTTGTATAATGGATAAATTACATTAACAGCAGATATTTCAAGACATATAAAGGTACTGACAAACCTCTGTGTCCAGAGGCAGTGACCATGTCAAAAATAGGAACATGTATATATATATAGATAATATAAGTGCAGAGCCATGATTTTTTTTGTTTGAGTATTGATGGTATGCCTCAAGCTAAGGTTCAGCAATGAGGTAGCGTTACAATTCGCTTCAAAATTTGTTCTTTTGAATATTTATTAACATGTAAACTTTGAATATGTATACAGGCGCGGTGATGATGGTATGTTAAGTATAGGATGGGATTGCTAGATGATGGAACACAAATGTCTCCCTATGGGATACATTTGTATGGCCTCGGGTTGTATGTCACCGTTGACTTTGCTAGGAGCATTATAAATGCTCAAGCAGGAATTATAAGCGGTGATTTGGTTTTGGTTAAGGGGGAAAGTATAAAAAATGGTTTAAGAAATAAGAATGGATTTGAATAAAGACTATTTGTCTTGCTAAAAGGGAGATAAAATGAGTGAAATAATACTTTGATCAAAGGGAGGAGACTCTGAATATTAAGGTCAGGGGAGGAAAACTCTTAATTACACAACTAGATTTGGTGAGTTGGTAATTATGGTTTAGAAAATGTACATATAAGAATTGTATAGCAAGCTTTAGAGAAGACAATATAAGGTTAAGTCAAATTATGCAAAGGGAGACAACGGTTAATTACCTCCCTTATATGATTAAGTGAGTTGAGAGAAAAAAAATATGCACGTGAAAAGTTTACCAGGACAACGGATGACACTTCACTGAGTTGTTTACACAGCGGATAAGCGTGAACATATTCCAGCTGAGTGGAGAATAGGAGGAACCAATGAATTTACAGTAAACAAGGACAGATCAGCTGATAATGATTTTATAGAAGAGAACACACTTGGACACGCTGGTGAGCGGTCGCATTTTTCGGAGGAGCAGTCCTGGTTAAGGACGTAGAGTGGCAGGAATGTGTTTTCTGCCAGGCTCAAGTTCAATTTCTGTGGGAAACAGAATGAATACTTCTGAAGAATCCTATAGACCTAGTTAGAGTAGTAGAATCTATTCACATATGAAAGACAAAGCTGTGTTTAAAGTATAGGCTTAGTGATAAGGGGTGATAGTAAGAAATATGAGTGTTGTGAGGATTCTGTGAAACCAAAGTAAGTAGGTCCTTTGACTCATAACTTTTGATAGACATTGAATAGAATGATTTCAGAAGCTGAAATAAAGTATTACAAGGTTAACGACGCTTACAACTAAGTGAGCGCAGGATAATGAGAAATGAAGCTGAAGCTACAAAACTGACTATGAGGTGGATAAAATGAGACTAAGTAAGCATCTGAGAAGATTTACAGAAGAATATGGATTTAATAGCCGTGCTGGGCTATTGTGTAATGAACTTTGCAATATTGACTGTTACAAGTAAGATGAGTAAGAAATTGAAGGGTGATTGTATTTACAGGATGAAACATGCGCTCTCTAGCAGGTATAAGTATGAGGATACTGCAACAGGTGTACCCAATGTGCTAATTGGCATATATGAATTTTAAGATGATGGTATTTTGATTAATATGAGTCAAATCTGACAGGATTAGTAGAGGAGAGAAAACAACTCAGGAAAGAGTTGATGAAAGGCTTGGGAGAAGCCAGAATAAATAGAATAGCCTTAAGGGAACAAAATAGGTATAAACCATATCTGATAATGTTCTCAGGTAGAGAGCTATATATATATATGCATAGGTACATGAATGTGCCCAGGAGGAATGGGACATACAAGAGACAGTTAGGAAATGTTTGTACCTGGAATTTGTACCACATGCCTCTGTTATGATGAACTTCTGAGATGTAAATAAAATGTTTGTTTTGATGGAACGTTTCTCAAGTTGGGTTAAGTCTCTAAAAGGTTGTTGAGTGCTAGAGTAAACAAGATACTGGATATAAAGAAAATCACCACTATACGAAGTTGTCACTAAGTAACATCACAAGGAGGGATGGAACGAGTTAGGTTGGAAGCTTGAGATATATCATCCAGGAATAGTCAGCTCTGGCGGTGATGGCCAGTATTAAAATATACTCTTACTTTGGAAGATTGTCAATAGACTAAATTGACAAAATAGAAAATCCGACGACTAGGTCTGCCCCAGTCACCTAGTTCGTTGATTAACAATTAGTGCCAATATTCATATACAGGGCACACAGTCACATAAGATTACTACATGGCACTGTGACATATTACTAATTGGTGCCGCAACCAGTCCTAGGAGTTCACCACCACGGTGACACATGTGAAAGTTACATCAGCCATCAGCGGTTACATTCCGCAAGGTCACTACCAACTTATAAAACTATAATCTCCATGACATAATCACTCATTCAAACATGAGTCGACTATTCCGGGAACTTTTTGAAGCTACCTCGTAGATATATATATATATATATATATATATATATATATATATATATATATATATATATATATATATATATATATATATATATATATATATATATATATATATATATATATATATATATATATATATATATATGTGTGTGTGTGTGCGCGTGCGCGCGTGCGTGCGTGCGTGCGTGCGTGCGTGTGTGTGTGTGTGTGTGTGTGTGTGTGTGTGTGTGTGTGTGTGTGTGTGTCTGAAACTAAAGTTAATACGTATATTCATAGATTACATGTGTCTGAAACTAAAGTTAATACGTATATTCTTAGATGACACAGAGACTACTGATAAACCATTCGCATGTGACATGCTAGCGTCTCCAAAATGTCAGCAATTTCTACATGTATGGACGGTTGGTCTTCATGGCGAGTGCTACCACTCCGAAAGCGGTGTTAGGATAGGCAAGACTGGATACAAAATTGTTGCTCTACAGGTAACGTCCATGTAGACTTTGGGAGGAATGTTTCAGGTATATAGTTTTGAAAGCGCTGGGGTGGAGACATAATTAATTCGCATGTCAGTCACGTGATGTTAGAAATGAACAACCATCCTTTTTTCCCCCCTTTTGAAGCATAGAACCACCCCGGCAGATGTTTCCCCTGCATGCTGTTACATTAGTGGTTCCTGTAACAATTGGTTTTACAAGATGAGGTTCCCAACCTCATGCACAACCCCATATTAGTCGCCTCGTACGACTGCCTGGTGGAGCAGTATATCTATTGTTTCAGAGAGCCCCGGGAACTGCACGGGACAGAATTGAACAATAAACGGAAAACAGAGGCGTTCTTAAAGTATTTTGTACTCGGGTAGATCCATCCTTGGCACAACAAACAAACACACAGAAAATATATTATGATTGCAAGTATATTTTTAAACAGTACAGAACTGTCATAATAATGTCCGATGGCACCCTCCCTTCTGGCTGTCATCCGGGGCGAGCTGCCCCTTATATCTCTTTAGTACGCCACTGGCGGTACATAATACATAAATTCAGAATAAAATATTGCTATTGTACCGACTTCAAAGTCTGCTCTGTAACAATGGTAGATATTTCAGATGCGGTAACATGCCGCCGCGGTGACGAATGTCCCTAAACCTGAAGAATATTGTAAAAAAATTAAATGTTAAACTTGAGATTGTATGATCTGTAATTCGTTGCAACAGTGCGTTATTAATTATAACATATTCACATAGACAATCTTTGGTAGAGATGATTGACTTGTGTTTGTTCTACATTAACTTTTGTTCGGTGTAGATCAGCGGTAAGTAACGCACGAGTTTTGTGGATCTATTTAGAACCGAGCGTCGTCTGAAGTGTGGTTAGAGTGCTCGTCTCTCGCGGCAAAGGTACAGGGTTCGAATTACGGTACCGACACGTTCTAGTCTACCCAGCTGTAAACGGGAACCTGACTTTGAGTTAGGGAATAACAAAGCAGTGAGGAAGGAAACTGGTCACCACACCTCTTGAAGCTGGAGCTAGTAGAGTGAAGTCTCTAACACTTCACTCCCCTACGTTCAATATCTGCTACGGGACTACCTTGACCTGATTTCAATTTAGAATCACCGAGCTCTCTAAAATAAATAATTAATATTGTACTGAATGTAAACTTCAAAGGAAATATCGCTGTCCTATGTTATGTCATTTACGAATGAAGTAAATTGTAGTAAGTAGCTCTACTGTTCTGGTCATGCCGGGGTACGTGGCAATGAAAGAGCTGACAGATTAGCTTGAAGAGCACCCATAGAAGGTGCATTGGCCATGGATAAGGAAGAAATACTGAGGGCAATTCATGTTCGTCTATTAGAGAATGACACTGCAATCGACGAATCATCAAGGCTAAGACTGCTGGAATTTGGCATCAAACGTTAGACCAGCAGGGATGGACGTATGAGATGACGTATCCACCGTGTATACAACCAGTTCGCAGCAGGAACAGTTAGCATTCATACCCTTCGACATTTGCTGAGGGAGACTAAGCACCTATGGGTTTGCACGGAGTGCAATGACGTCAATTCTGATCAACATTAAGTAGCTCGTGGGTTTTTGCTAGGCACGCAAAAATAGTACTTATAATCCTAGGGATACCTCGCTTTTTAACAATTAACACTTAAAAAGTAAAGGATCCCGTCGTGGGTTTTTGCTAGGCCCACGCCGTCGGCAATAATGTGGTCTGCATCTTATAATTCCCAGAGATACCATTTGCTTGGTCTTTTTAAAAAATCCCACCTCCGGGGATAACCATAGTCCAAATTAGCCAGTTCCACTAGGCTAAACCGATTCCCTGTATTAAACATTCTTCCCGTCTCTGTAACGTAAAGATATACCAGATCTTCCCCTAGAATCTACTGGTAAATCGCTATTGACAGGTTGCCACCCCATGGTGTAGAATTAAAGCAGTAAAAAGTGAATTGTTATTAGTGTAGACTTTTAGCCCTTTATTTAAGGACAGTTATTAGCATAGATATTTGACTTTCTCTTGTTCTATACAAAACTTTGTTGGTGTCAATTTATAACATGTTATACATATAATGTTAGAACCGTGGTAGCGTAGTGGTTAGTGCACCGGCTTCCGATTCCCAGTTGAACATGGTTCGATTCTCAGTTGAGGTGGGTTTTTTAAGACCGCAAAAGGCTCCAGGAAAACCTAGCCGCTTGAATAGCGTACCAGAGTAACTCTGGGAAGGCGGCCGGCGTGATACTGACCACATCACTCTTAGTGTGCCGATGGTCAAAAAAATACGGGCCTAACACCATATTCCCTCTAAGCCTCTATGGGCGTATAACGGGATCCTTTACTTTTTTAAAAATACAATGTTATTGGTATAGTTTCATCACTTTTACTGATTCGATGTCAACTTTTGCTGATGTAGATTGATAACATGTAAAATGTGAAGTTTATTGGTGTAGATTTCAGACTTTTAAATATTGTTTTATGATAATGTTAGTGTTGGTATATGACATTTCTTTGGTTGACACAAACATTTGTTGGTGTACATTTACACAGTACTCCACATAAAATTTAGTTTGTGTACAAGCGTCTTTCCTTTCGCGGCAGAGTTTCCGTGCTCCAAGATGAAAACCTGGTAACGTCACGCTCATGTCTACCCAGAAGTAAATGGGTACCTGACTCTTGATTTAGGTTAAGAAAAGGCAGCGAGGAAAGGAGCTGATCACCACACCTCATAAAAAAGCTGGACCTAGTATGATGGAGTCTCTAACACTTTACTTCTCTACGACAGTTTTAGCTACAGAACTGCCCTTGCGTGTACAATTATACATTGTTCTGCATGAAACTTGTCAGAACAATAATCTCTGGATGTTGCTGGACCAAGCCCTATCTGTGCTGTGGATTTAACACATGGCAATCTATATCTTCTGGCTCGTTGACCACAGCACACAATAGCTGACATAAAATAACCAATAACACTTGGGACAGGTACTGACCCTTTTAATGAACACTGTACACACACAAAGCCACACACGGCTATCAATACGCATGAAAAAGCAGTACACAATGCAATGAAGAATGCCTAAATAACCTGCTAAACACTGTAGCTCAATATAATAGCAAAAATAGTTACCGACATAATCTAACCAGTAGCTACACCCACTGACTATCGTTCACAGTACCGCAATACATAATTGCAAGATTCTACCATAAATAATATCCAGGAAAGAACTACTAGGAAAAATCACATCGCCAATCTAGTAATCTATCAATAATCCTGAACACCTGAAACAATCGGCACACAATGAGCAAAAATGGCATTCATATACTCCCCAGCAAAAAACTGCTGACAAAGGCAACAAACGTCCGAACAGGACGGCGGACATCTCGTAGAATGATTTGCGCCAAAAGTTTCGTATCGTCTTCCGCTTTGGCCCGACTCGCCAAACGGGTTTTTCTCTATTCTACCAGCGTCGCCACTTAACAGCGTAACCAACTAAATATTTGGCGAATGTCTATGCTGTGACAAACTGTGTAAGAGTTTATTCATTAATCGTATGTGTTCTATATGTATGTGTGCTGCCAATAGGGATGAGATCTCTAATAGGGTATGCGAATTTGAAATTGTGAACCAATTTTTTTACAAATCACATTGGAATATGCGTTTAATTATGCTATTTCTTGATTTTTAAAAAAAATGTTTTCTAGTTACACTGGAACAATCCTGAAAAAAGGTCGGAGTTTAATGATTCATCAGGACTTCTTCTTCACTACACGCCAAATTTGTGAGTAAACATAATTATTACATTACATGTTTCATGTACAAGTGAGTAATTATTTGAACTGCCCTAGAAGTAGGCAACAAAGGGGCTGTGTGGATGAGAGATAAATGCCGAAATCAGAAATAACTATAGAGAAAAATGGCATAAGTAAAACCCAGACTCCGGTACTGCAGAACTATACTGTACATTACTAAGAAGAGACCAAGTGATAATTCTCAGACTTAGACCCGGCTATTGCAGACTCAGATACCATCTGTACAATAAACTGAAAATCGGACAGACAGGTATGTGGGGATGTGGGGAGGACGGACAGACAGGTATGTGGGGAGGACACATAAACAGTAGAACATGTACTCCAAAACTATCGGCTCCATGAGAGGTGCAGAGTGGGAGCGTGGCTACCTTCAACCGAGTTTAGGGAGAAACCTTAAGGTAACGAGAAAAGCATGAGACGAACTGCCAGTTTTATAAAAGAGATAGATAGGGTTATTTTAGAGCGACGACGAAGAAGTAGAAGAATCATAGATTTATTTTAGAAAAACTGAGCTATCTAAAGATCTGCAATGTTCAAATTATGACTATTTCCAGGTTTCAGAGCATCTGGTGATGAAATACGTACAGCCTACATATTAACGTTTTATTTCTGCCGACGATTGCTTTTTCCAATTTCTTGAACAGAACATGTATATGGTGTTTCGCCATTTTTATTTTTAGTTTTTAGTTTTTTGGGGGCAAAAAATATTTCTTTCTTGCAGGAGGCCGTATGATGCAGGAGTTCTTATGATTGGTTCCTCCTATTTCTACCTACCCCCCAAGAAACAAGAAGTAGTAATTCACAGCTCGTGCGGTAGTGGGTGTACTCAACGAGACATGGTGGGGCCACTGAATATCTCATCAGCTTGGAATCACATGCACTACACAGGTAAGTTACAAATTAGGTTAACAGACAAGGCCATAAAGGTAACTAAAGGTAAAGGTATTCCCACAGTAGAGACTGCCATAGGGGAGTAAAGTGTAAGATACTTCACTATACTAGATCCAGCTTTATGAGGTGGGATGACCGGTTCCCTTCCTCGCTGCCTTTGCTGTCCCTAACTCAAGAGCAGGGTCAGGTACCCATTTACATCTGGGTATACCGGAGCGTGACGGTACCAGGTTTTAACCCTGGAACCCGGTATCAGCGCTCACACCAATGGGACGACCAAAAGATAATTACAAATGAAAATCTGTGACGCTAATTATATGTAAGTGAAGATAAGTAGATATATCTACATATAATTAGAAGTATATGACAATGAGATACATAGATTCATTCATTCGTTATTCACTAACTCCCCAAGATGGATACGCCTTCGATAAACGGGATTTTTTATTATAGCGTGCTCTTTCTGTTTACATATCCTAAATACGGCACTATTTCTACTTGCTTGACCTGCATCAGCGTTTTGTAACGCCTCGCTGGCTTGATGTGATGCACGAAATATCCGACATTAATCTTCAGTCTTATCTCGTGGTATTGTAACTTCTTTCAAGAAGAATCTTCTTCTTCAAGTACCATGCATTGTGGCGTATATGATCATGTCTCTCCACAACTTCATGTCTATAGTACTACTGATCAGTTCTGTTGTTGACTTCTTTCCATGCCATTATGTCAAACTGTCCAGAATCTTCTGTTTTTGTCGCCTTTTATTTTTCCTACAATATACTCCAGCTTCCTATTTCTCATAGTTTACCCACATAAAGTGGATTGCTTTCTTCTGCACATGAGGAATAAGCTTCCTTTGCACATTGGCTTCTTTCATGACAACTGCATTACTCATTTTAATTGTCCATGGTATGTTTAACATTCTTCTGTCAAACCACATCTCTGTGACCTCACGTGATTTTCCTACTTGTTTACTAATTGTACATTACTCGCTTCCATATGCCAGGACTGGAGAACTCTTTCTTACTTCCACTGACAAAGATTACTGCATAAAATACTTTTCATTTTATAGAATACTGCTATTGCTTGGTCTATTTTATTCTTTACTTATGAGATGCATAATCCACCCAGTGTTATTAACATGCTCAGGTATTTGAATCTATTGACCGGTTTTAAAACTGTTTCATTTACGTTAATTGTGCAAATTGAAGAATATTAGCCAGAAAAGCGCGCTATTTCAGGGGTCGGGCAATTTAGTACAATTGTCATAAGCACACCACTTTTATGTAATTTTCACACTGCAACTTTGATGGGAAACAGTTAATGATGGCTTTTCTCAGGGACGTAATTTACTTTTTTGTATCGAAGGGAAACAATTAAGCCACAAATTAAAAGTAATAACTTACTTACTTACTTAGTCGTTCCCCTTCTACCGTGAGGTGTAGAGGTTTGGAAGAGAGAGCGCCAGACTATCCTATCGGCTGTCTTCCTTCTGGCCTGGTTCCATTCTAGTCCTCGGTCCTTCAAAGATTGTCTAATGTTGTCCTCCCAGCGGACTCTGGGTCGTCCTGGGGGTCTGGATCCTTGGCTCTTTGTTTCCCATGCTTGTCGTGGTAGCCGGTCTTCTCCCATTCTGCAGACATGGCCAAACCATCTTAATTGAGACTGTTCAACTTGGGTCTGCAGGGGGTGGGATTTAAGGCCTTGACGTATCCGCCTATGCCGGTTCCAAGCCCAGATGAAAAAGGAGGAGGGCGGCCTGCATGGAGGCCGTAAGGAGGCAGCCCCTCCACCATGCAAAGACACAACAGGCCAATCACCTGTTTGCTTTAAACTATGATTACGAGCAATATAAAAGTAATAACAATAAAATATATTGTAGATCTGTGACAATTTACTATGTGTTTTCTATTTATTATTTAAAATACAACAGCAATTTTGATGGAAAAAAATATGCGCACTATATTAATCGAGGTGCAATTTGTGCAGAGGCTAAAAGCACACAACTTTAATATAATTTTTAGGGTGCAAGAAAAAATATTGAGGGACAGGACAGGACATTCTTAGAGAATTATATATTTGAATAGAGATAGACAGATAGATAGATAGATAGATAGATAGATAGATAGATAGATAGATAGATAGATAGATAGATAGATAGATAGATAGATAGATAGATAGATAGATAGATAGATAGATAGATAGATAGATAGATAGATAGATAGATAGATAGATAGGGAGAGAGAGAGAGAGGGGGGATAGATAGATGGATAAGATGGATGGATGGATAGATGGATATGTAGGATAGATAGATAGATAGATAGATAGATAGATAGATAAATAGAGAGATAGATAGATAGATAAATAGATAGATAGATAGATAGATAGATAGATAGATAGATAGATAGATAGATAGATAGATAGATAGATAGATAGATAGATAGATAGATAGATAGATAGATAGATAGATAGATAGAAAGGGAGAGAGAGAGAGAGAGAGAGAGAGAGAGGGGGATAGATAGATGGATAAGATAGATGGATGGATAGATGGATATGTAGGATAGGTAGATAAGATAGATAGATAGATAGATAGATAAATAGAGAGATAGATAGATAGATAGATAGATAGATAGATAGATAGATAGATAGATAGATAGATAGATAGATAGATAGATAGATAGATAGATAGATAGATAGATAGATAGATAGATAGATAGAGGGGGCTGGATGGATGGATGGATGGACGGATATATATATATATATGGATAGATGGATGGATAGAGAGATGGATAAATAGAGAGATAGAGAGATGGATACATAGACAGACAAATAGAGAGATAGATAAATAGAGATGGATAAAGAGATAGATAGATAGATAGATAGATAGATAGATAGATAGATAGATAGATAGATAGATAGATAGATAGATAGATAGATAGATAGATGGTGTCACAAGATGGATTTTGGTGCGTGCTCTTTCCGATCTCTCTTTCACTACGGCATTTTTGTACTGATTTTATTGCGATTTTTA
Organism: Oreohelix idahoensis; assembly: GCA_024509875.1. Taxonomy (NCBI): domain Eukaryota; kingdom Metazoa; phylum Mollusca; class Gastropoda; order Stylommatophora; family Oreohelicidae; genus Oreohelix; species Oreohelix idahoensis. The sequence continues at coordinate 22,377 of JAMPIV010020064.1, read as the reverse complement.
CGAGTCGCACCCTTTTCTTACTGCTTGCTATGTAGCATAGAGTTTGTTTGTTGAAACATTTGACACCGCGTGTTAGTGATAATACACCGCGGTTGCTAGGGTGCTGCAAAGCTTTGCTAAGATTAGGAAAGTGTGCGCGAGAGAAAAGAGATTAATCGTCTGTGCTCCACATTCTGTACAGTCAAGCATGACATAATCGTTTCCAGTACACCTTGTTACAAAGAGATTACTTTACATGAAAGTAATGAATTGTTACATTTGGAACACGTTGTCGTATGAGTTTATCGACGTGTTCGTGAGTTGGTATACAGGGCAATCGGATGTTTACAGCTCATTTTCAGAAAAGTAATGTTTGAAATTTTGCATTAAATGATGCATGCAAAATATTCAAATCAGATTGGCTGATCATTTGAGCTTTATAACAACGAATGCGTGGGAATGCAGTGTATATAACCTGACGCTTGAGTTAGTCAAACCTGCTGTGAAGATCGCTTGCCAAGATACCAGACCTTGCCAGAGTGAAACCGAGAATTCAGAATTCCATTTTATCAGACTAGACACCTTTTGTTTGAGTATTTATCAGGACTTACAAAAACAGCTCAGGAAATCTCTAGCATTTTAATAAGGAAAGCCGCTGTCTGAGGAAACTGAAAGAGACTCACAATGTCAGAGAGGGAACTTATTAAATAAACGACACCCCAGACGCGTGTAAGAGGCCGATTCAAGTCTCTTTTATTCATCTGAGCAAAACGTCTGTGAGCCAGATTGGCGTGAGTTGTCATTTTACATTCTATATTTTCATTACTAACATGTGAAGTATATTACCATGTGAAGATTAATGAGTGAAAATAGCTAGTGGATGTCCAAGTCATTTGAGGCTGGTAACCTCAGCGTATGGAACGATGATTTCATGAACCACCACTGCCAAAGGCTGGTGACTGCCTTATTACCAGTTTCATAAAGAGAACTAAACGCATAAAGAGTTCCAGGTTCTATATAAAGCAGGGAGGGAAAAATGAAAGAAATGATGTACATTCTAATTATAATACTTACAGTTTCAAATCAGTGTAACTGTCGATATTAACAATCGCACTTTAAAATTAATGGAAGTTTCACAATTTTCAAATCAGTGTAAACATAAATGAAAACATATTCAATTTATATTGTAAACACTTTTCAATCAGTGGAGATGTAAATGAGAACATACTCTATCTGTATTATGAACCTTTTCCTTTAAATGTAATTTAAATCAAAAGCTGTTTTATTTAAGTGTAAAGAAAGTTTTATCCCGACGGATTAAATTTAATTCTCATCCAGGGTAAATTTTGAGTAACTGGGATGGTGGAATAAGAAAGGGGACACATAACTATGTGTCGGAAAACGCAATACTCAGGACAGCGTTTCGTTTCTTTCTTTATCAAAGTTTTTGGTGGTACCAGCAGAAAGTACTATGTCTGGAACAAGAAGGGAACAGTGGCCTAAGCTTTAAGACGAGGGACCAAATTTGTAGACTCTCCCTTACGTTTCTGGGAAACGAGCTACATCCGACAACCTTGACCAGCGACTAGCGTGAGCAGCGTAAAAAGAACCAACCCATCAATGGGAGCAGAAACTACTATTGGCAGCTAAGTGCAAAATATACGCTGCCAAAGTGAACTTTCTTCATAAGAATTCTATCATCAATCAATGATGAAACTTTTCTTCTAAACTATTCAATTATTTTTAAACTGTTAAAACTTAAGTGATTATTAAATTTTATTTTGTTATTTGTAATTTTACAAATTTAACTTCGATTTAATCCTTTTAAATGTACTGCATGTTGGTCTCAGTCAGTTTACTACACGCACTCTAAACAGAGCTATACCAAAATAATAGAATTCCACTGAGTAAATCAGAAGGGGGGGGGGGGAGCTTGAACGAGCTAAGATTAATAAGTGCTTAATCCTTCACAAAAGTTGTCGGCAGATTCTAGAATTAACGTGCTCACCCAAAGCAGCATTGTTTTCGCTTATCTGAATATCTTGTAAACACTACCGTGTGATAGAAGTGTCATTACCGTTCTATCTTCATCTCTGCCAAGAGTAATCTTGTGCGAAGGTAGACACCTTTGAAGCCCATATTAGTTACTTTAGCGTTTTGGCCACTGCTGGACCACTACTGAAAAGTAGGGGAGGCAATACCGTCAGAGACAGACAGACTGACTAAAAGATACACTGACTGACAGACAGACAGACAAATAGATAGATAGACAGATGTTAGATAGATAGACAGATAGGCAGACAGATAGATAGACAGACAGAGTGATATACAGATAAAAAGATAGACAGAGAGATAGATACTCAGATAAATAGATGGATAGATAGATCGATAGAGAGAT